>JAENPR010001630.1:0-129997 GCA_018135685.1 Themeda triandra | reverse complement strand
GCATATGTCATATGTCGTAAATATAACATTGTGGATCTTTGAATTATTTATTCCTCTGTAAAAACAAATATTTTCTGTCGCCAAGTTTTTGATATAGATTTGATTATATATATATTTTATAAAATATAAACCAGTCCTAATTAATTAAGCGATATATCTGCAATCTCTAGGAAAACTGCCATATAGAGAATCGAGAGAGCTCTCGACATAATGATGACTAACTCCTTATCGACATCAAATAGAGATTCAAAATACAATTTTTTTGGGATCCACAAAAAGTGAAGGAACTCGATATTTAACTATATCAACTCATGGATAATATGAAATTAAAGTTATGATAAATTTATAAACTATTTTTTGTAACATGATAAAAAAATCTATAATTGTATTTTGAATTTAAAATTGGCTTAATAAAATAGTTAATTTATTTATATGTTCATATGAAGATTCATGCAATTTTATGTTGGGGCCTCTTTGGTAGGGCTATCAAATGCTCCAAACGCTGTAGTAATAATGTCGGGCATTGTAGCATAGAACTTTTATGATTCCTAAGCTGAAAAATGAACTAGAAAGAGGGGACTTGGTGGGGCCACATTTTCTAGCTTCACCGGCTCCCTGCTAGCCCTACTACATCAATGAACAATGCTAGCTAGATAGGGATGAGAATAGGTAAATCCCCATTGGGTATTGACATCCGATACCTATCCTCACAAAAAAAATACCATCAAAAATCCCCCTACCTAGTTGGGTGGGGAATTTTCCACGGACCCATATCCAGTTAGGTAAACTAGACCGATGTGCCACCCATACGCACTAATAGTGGAATGGTTCTCTCTGGCGAGAAGAGGATAATGTCATGCGGTTGGGAGGCTAGAAGATGAGCTAAGGGTGGTGGGTTGGTGGCATGATGGAGGTGTGAGGTATTAGCCAATTGGGAGAGAAGGGGCTTGATACTTAGGGTTTTCATTTATTCGTGCTACTCTAGTTTGATTTGAGGCTAAGAGGTGGAATGTCTATGCAGGTCTTCATTCTGTGTAAGGGTTAACGGGTATGTGACTGCTAGAATGTTCTAATACCCGCGCACCTAGTGAGCGAAGGGTTTTACCCATTTATATACCCATGAGTAGCATGCTTCGTCCCACTCCCATTATCATCCTTATAGCTAGAGCTGGAAGAGCCTTGCCAGAAGTCTCTTAAAAGTGCTGGAATATTTTTGTTTTATGGGTCTGCTTGATTCACTTTCAAAATTTGTTAAGCCAAATATTTTGAAAGTCATAATTTTGAATGGTATTTGGTTGGCTATTAAAATTTGCTATGTCAAATCTATGGTATTTTTTTGTCCAACTTTTGGTTGCCAAATTTTTGGCATGACAAAAATTTTGGTGCCTTATTCGTATCCAGTTTGCGCCGGCCGCAGACTGCGCTAGAATTAGTTAAGATTTCCCGTCCTCTACAAGGACAGAGTGGAGCTATATGCTGGGCAGCGCCGTTGCTCCACAGTTTCTTTTAAAAAATAAGGAAAAGAGCGGATCTCTCTATTCCAATCCGGCGACAGGGAGACGTGGAGGCAGAAGGCCGGAGACGTGGAATCCGCGTTCGCTAGGCGACGTACCCAACCGAAGGTACGGCCGGCGGAACAAAGGAACTTGTTTCTTTGTTCTGTTCATTCAGTGCTGCATTCAGAGTTTGCTTGCTACGGCTTCGTATCTTTGTCCACGTTGATTTCAATCCACGCCTTGATGTTCCAGTAGTTTCCCTCTCCATATTTCTTTTTGTTTGAAGTTGGCATAAGAATCGATATATCCTTCATTCTGAATCTTGACCTGCATCTCCAGCGATGTACCGGCGGCTTCTTGATACTGCGAAGCCGATGGGGAACTGGCTTCTTGCGACTGCGACACCAGCGGCGACGAAATGGATTGAGGCTGCTACACCGTTCGTCTCCGGCAGCAACGACTGGTTTGATTTCGTTCAGAATCTATTCTCCACAGCGTCGCGGCTGCTCTCCAAGACCAGCGGCGAGCACCACGAGGAGATGCAGAGCGAGCTGAACCGGCTGGAGCGGTGCATGATCAGCCTACCGGAACTCATCGGCCAGGCCGAGTGGTTCGTCCACAAGGAGAATGTCGCTCCACTCCTCCACCCGCTCAAGGGTCTGATGCTCGATGCCCATGACATCCTTGACGACATCAAGTATAGCGACAGGCAGAAGGAGCAATGGAATGTGAATTTGTCTGATTATTGCAAGCGTGTCAAGGAGATCCGCGAAGGTATCGAGCATCTCGAACATAAGCTAGGGAAGCTGATTGACCGCCGCACTCCAGTGAAGAAGCGGTTTGAAGAATGCATAAGGCCAGACATGGGTTACAACTGTGATGAGTCCCTCGTTCGCGGCCGTGAGGATCTAGTAAAAGAGGTGTTTCGCAAACTTGGGGTGCCACTGCTACCGGAGACGCAGCAGCAGGCCACTGCTCCCACGCCATCCACAAGCAAGCGGCGCCCAAAGGCAGAACCTGTATCACGCACCAAAAGAACCAGGTCAGCTGCAGCAACCCTGCCTGCAAATGAGCCGAGTGGCCGGGAGAATGAGAATGGAAGGGAACCACCAAGTTTCCAATCACACGAACAAAGAACTAGCCATGTGTCTGCATTTGCAGTAGTCGGCATTGGAGGTATTGGAAAGACTACTTTGGCCCAGAAAATCTTCAATGACGAGAGAATCCGTGGTCACTTCGACCTTAGGATATGGATATCTGTGTGCAATGACTTTGACGTGCTGAGGTTAACCAAGGAATTTGTGCAGCGTGTCCTTGAGCATGAGCTGGAGTCCAGTCATTTGTCTACCATTCAGGGCATTTTCAGTGGTGGCATGGGGTCTAAGAAGTTTCTTCTTGTGCTTGACGACGTGTGGGATGATTTGTACATGAATCATGAGAACAAATGGCAGACATTTCTCCAACCGTTGAGATGTGCGCAACCAGGAAGCATGGTTTTACTTACAACACGGTCACTAAAAGTTGCTGAGGAAGTCAACAGAAATGAACACATTGCACTGGAAGGCTTACCTGATGATATTGTCAAGGAACTATTCCATGATTGTGCTTTTGGTTCAGGTCGCTCGCGGTACGATCAGGAGCTTGATAATATAGGTGCAAGGATGCTTCCACATCTGAAAGGTTGTCCTTTAGCTGCTAAAACTCTTGGAAGGTTACTAAGTTGTATGCTGGACAGGGATAGTTGGAATAGGATTGCAGCGCTTGAACTGTGGGAGCATGATCAACAGAATGATGATATCTTGCCCGTTCTCCGTTTAAGCTACCAGTATCTGCCCACCCATCAGAGGAGCTGTTTCTCTTTCTGTTCCATGTACCCTTTTTTTTTTTCTAGAACATGCCATAGGCATGCATTGCATTAAGAAGACAGGAGTTTTAAACAATACAATAAAGGTGGGGCGTGGCTTACCGGGTTACCAATCCCAAACACAAACACAAACACAAAGCAAGAAAACGTGAGGGGGGGAACCCTCCACCTAACACCCCCGGCAAGCTGAACCTAATACAAGAACTCGACACCTAAGCAGCCAGAAGCACGCGGAGCCGCAAGGAAAGACCAACTGACGGCCATGCATCCGTCCCCACCTCAGCGACCTCAACGACCAACCGCCGGAGACGCGTCCTCGGTGGCAAAGCAACCACTCCTCCGAGTCACAAGGGGCAAGCCCCCCGGACCACGGGCGAGGAGGACACACGCGAAGCACCTCGGTGGCAAAGCATCCACCGGAAAGACTCCAAAAACGGCTGCAACACAAGCTAACTGGATAAACTAGGTGAGGAGGCAACGTGAAGCTCGATAGGTGCAGCACGACAACCAAAAACGGGACGATGACGACGAACCGCGCAGCACCACGAGAGGGCAGCCCCGCTTGCGCCCACTGCATGGAGCTTCAAAGGCAACGCCTTCAAGAAGGATTGCGACGCAGAGAGCGCCGCCGTTGCCTACCCGACCGGGCCCGGTTTTCACCTAAAAGCTCCACCAAGCAGGACGCCGCCGCCGGAGACTGGGACAAGGATCTCGAAGACGACGCCTTCAAACAGGTTGTGGCGCCAGAACGGCGTCACCGTCGCCGGCCAACAAAGGGTCGAGCTTTCGCCCGTAGCTTCCTGCCACCAGTCACACAAGGACGCGAGAAACAACGGCATGGACGCCACCACGGCGTCGATGACTTGCCGCCGGAGTAGCCATCCACACCACCATGGTGCGGGATGGCGCAGCCAGCGGGAATCACGCGCCCGCACGCCAACCCCCAGGCCTCCCACCGCCGGCGCGGGGGGGGGGGGGGGGCACCACCGAGCCTCAGGCCCGGATCGGCCCCCGCCGGCGGCCGCCGCCGCCCAGCAGGCGGGAGGGGCCGGCCACTTCCGGGTGGGGAGGGCGCGGCGCCGGACCAGATCCGGCCGGGAACGGCTCGGATCCGGCCCCACGCGGCCGCCGCCCACCGAAAACCCGCCATGGCCGCCGGTAGGGGATGCGGGTGGAGGAGGGAGGAAAGAGGGGGGGGGGCGGCGGAGAGCTGCGAGAACGGCGCCGCTTCTTGGGGGAGCCGCCGCGGGCCGCCCGCCGCCGCGGAGGGGCGGCGGCGGCGGCCGGAGAAGCCGCCGCGGTGGTCCTTGGGCGCGGCCGAGTCGCCTCCCGAGTCGCCCGGGAGGGGGCGCTCGGGAGGAGGGCGATTTTGTTTGTCTACCCTTTGTTCTTTCGATTTGTTCCATGTACCCTAAAGGTTACAAATTTGATGCAGACTCTCTAGTTGAGCAGTGGATAGCAGCAGGCCTACTTGATTCTCTAAATGGGGACCCAGAAAATAATGGGCGTATATGTTTCCACAGTTTTCTGAATCGATCCCTCTTTCAGAAGGCCCCAGCGTCTGATAAATATGTCATGCATGATATGGCGCAACTGGTCTCTGGGAAAGAGTGTTTCACAGTAAAGAGTGAAGATGATCTAGAAAGGATTGTCCGCCATCTGTCGATACTTAACAGTACTGGCATCGATTCTACAAAATTGGAATGTTTGTGCAAGTATAAAAAGTTGCGGTCCTTAGTTTGTCATGGTATCCCTTCTGAAATTATCACTCCTGCAGCTCAATGCTGGTTCAATGAGCTTGAAAACATCCGCATCTTGAGTTTTATTTCTTGCAGATTGGATCATCTTCCAGAAAGCATAGGGAGCTTAAAACTTCTCCGATATCTCAACATCGCCGAATGCACATTGGAAACCCTTCCTAGATCCTTTTGGCGCCTCTACAATTTACAGGTTGTCAATGCACAAAAATGCAGGCTGCAGCATATCCCTGAGGACTACAGACAGCTAAAGGAAATGCGCAAATTTAGATTGAGGAGTACCCTTGTTAGCCGTGGTTTAGTGCCTTAATATCACCGAATTTAAGCTAGCCTGAGGAAGCATCTAAAGAAGACCATTTCAGATATGGATGTACTTTTGCCCTTGGTTTTGCTCACATCATTCCACATTTTCTTATTTATGTATTATGATGTAAGAGTAAGACAAGAAGCCTAATTGTTTTGTGTAACAAGCATTTAGCATTTTCCTTTTCTCTCCTGTTGTACATTGGACTTGAATCATTGACTGAGTACCAGTAAACCTGTTTGTATCTGATTGCAAGACCATGTGCCATGATTTTGTACATGGTAAATCATTTTCACTATCGATAAGGATTGTGCTTGCCCTTAATCTGGCTTGTGTCATGGGCATAAAGAGGGGCGCCCTAGGACGCAAGTGTCCTAGTTGGGCCTTAAGCCCATTAGTGTTAAATTAGTGTCTCTTTTAGTTATTTGTCTATAAGAATATGTCTTGTCTTATGCAGCGCACAAGAGTCTTAGTCACATGTACCCTTTATATTCAGCCCATGGGGCACAATAAAAATCAAGCAATGAATTATAAAGAAACAATCTAGTCTCCCTCTACCTCTCAAGCTCTTGGCATAGCATAAGGCCAATCTCTCAGGCTCTTGGCAAAGCATAAGGCCTAGTTATCCTAAGCTCTTGGCAAAGCATAAGGCCTAGTTATCCCAATTATCCTCTAATATCCATCCTCTTAACAGCTGGTATCCAGAGTCTACGATCCTCTTCCACAGCCGCTGCTCATCCTTTCCGTCAAAAAAAAAAAAATCGATCCCCACCACGCGCCGCGATCCCCACCACGCGCCGCGATCCAGCGACCACCGCCGCCATCATCGATCCCAAATCTGCCTCCTTCCGCTCCAGAAGCCGACGTGCCGCCTCCCCCACCACGCGCCGCCAACCCTACCGCGTCACCACCGCCGCGCCGCCTCTCCGCACCCGCACCACCGGCCGCCGATTGGGCACCGCCCCGATCCAGTTCGAGGGCCGTCCTCCACCAGCCGCCGCTTCGTCACCGCCGGCCGCCTGTCCACTCCGCCGCAGGCCTTCGCGCCGCCGCGGATCCCCTTCCGCCGTCGTCCACCACCACGCCGACCCTAGATGGATTGCCCGCAGTTTGATGGGACCTCCGATCCGGAGGCCTTCATCAACCAGTGCGAGCTCTACTTCCGCCGAGAGCGCATCATGGTGGAAGAACGGGTATGGCTGGTTTCCCGCAATTTGAAAGCTGACGCCCGAGTTTGGTTCCACCAAGTCCAGCAAGATGAATACCCGGCGTGGCGTCGCTTCACCGAGCTCCTGCTCCAGCGATTCAAACCGCCCCCGTGCCCCGACCCGCTCCACCGGCTGTCCGTTGGCATCGACAACTGCCTGCGCACCCTTGCGGAGATGATCGCAAAGCTGGAGCGTCTCCAAGCGAAGGAGGATCGTGAACGCCGGGCGGCTATACGCCTCCAGGCAGCAGTACGGGGACTCCTGGCACGACGCCGAGCGCAGGCTCTTCGAGCCACAAAACCATCGAGGGAGCAAGCAACGGCGCGCCTCCAGGCAGCAGTGCGAGGAATGCTTGTCCGCCGCATGGTGCGGTAGATACGCATGCTCCTCAGCTCATCGTTGCCATGCGTGTTCCTCCACTCAACTTCGCCGATACGGCCTGCTGCTCCAATTGCAGTGGAGGTCCAAGTATGGGCGTTTCCAGTGCAGCGACCGCGCATCAGCAACCAGCATCAGGCATCAAAGGCTATCTCATTCATCTTTGGCCCTGCCGTGGTGCTAGACACTTCCAGCATAAGAGCCAGCTGCTTCACCCTCCACCCTTCAGCCTACATGAAGGCAGCACAGGCGCTCTTCCCATGGGATCCAGGTGGATATCCTTGTATTTTAGTCCTCAATAAAAAGGGGAAGCCGAGATGTAAAAGGCTTAACCCTATTTCGCGTCAACTCTCCAGCTCGAGGACGAGCTGGGTCTTCGAGGGCGGGGGAGATGTCATGGGCATAAAGTGGGGCGCCGTAGGGCGCAAGTGTCCTAGTTGGGCCTTAAGCCCATTAGTGTTAATTAGTGTCTCTCTTAGTTATTTGTCTATAGGAATAGTACCATATTGTCTAGGCACAAGAGGTGCTAGTCCTATGTACCCTTTACATTCAGCCCATGGGGCGCAATGGAAAGCAAGCAATGAAATATGAAGAAACAATCTAGTCTCCCTCTATCTCTCAAGCTCTTGGCATAGCATAAGGCCAATCTCTCAAGCTCTTGGCAAAGCATAAGGCCTAGTTATCCTAAGCTCTTGGCAAAGCATAAGGCCTAGTTATCCCAATTATCCTCTAATATCCATGCGGCGGCTGATGGTTGTGGGTTGTGGCAGCGGCTGGTGGTGGTGGGGAATCGGGAGGAAGTGGATTTGGATCAATGATTTTCTCTCTTTTTTTTTTGGGATCGGGCTGATGGAGGATCGGAGGTGCTGGAGGATGCGGCTGATGGAGGATCGGAGGTGCTGGAGGATCTGGATCGATGTGTGTTTTTTTTTGTTTTTTTTTTGGGAGATGGAGAGGATCGACGTTATGAGGAAGGATATTTGGGGGATAATTGGGATAACTAGGCCTTATACTTTGCCAAGAGCTTGAGAGATTGGCCTTATGCTATGCCAAGAGCTTGAGAGCTTCATTCAATGTGCATTCTAGTTAACCCTACCGTTAACTAACTAAAATTTTGGTATATGACTTACTATATAACCCCATGCCATTGCCACATCTGTGTGTTCGTTTTGTGATGCCACCACATCTTAGATGCAACTTCACTCTCACTGCTATTTTAATTGGTCCCAAAACAAACTTACACCATGAGTTTGAGGTGAGCTTACATCACTTACACCATAAGTGAGGTTAACACTTAAACCATGAGTTTGAGGCAAGGTTACACATGAGTTCCAGTTGAGGTTTTAGAGAAAACTGAGATTGGATGCTGCTAATGAGAATAAGCATTTTTGGATTGCCACATGGATCGTCGATCGTATACATAGCCATCTTCTAATGTTGCGAGAGTTACACCTGGGCTATACATAGGGCAGATGTGCATAGCACTCAAAATTTTAGAAGTAGTTACGATTTGGGTGTGTCTCCACGGCATTCTGTCTTTGCTTCAGTCATCTTCAAACTCAGCCACCACCCCCTTCTCCGCATCGTAGGGCCTCCGCGGCCTTGAAGAAGATGGGGAGATGAGCGGCACTAGCACCAGGTACAACTTGTGTTCGCCGCCGGACCTAGACCTGACTCCTTCATGGCCGCCTTCATCCGGCATCGCCACAACCAAGGCGTCATCGTTCTTCTCCTTGGCATCCCAGGGCATCTCCTTGGCGTCCCAGTCATGTCGCTGCTGATCGTGAGGCCATATGAGATTGGCGTCGTGAGTCATGTCGTTTTCGATCATGAGTCCAGGCGAAGAGGGGGTGAGCAGGGGCAAGGCGGCAACTAACTTGCTCACCATGGACACAAACACAATGTACTAAAAGGCTCAAGGATACATGCGGTGCACGCCGAGACACAGACCAAAACAAGGCACTATGTTTAATTGTTTTTACTCTTTTCTCAACTACTAGATCAAGCAAAGATGATAAATACATTTGAACAAAAACATTGGCGTGATTCTTCAATATCTTTTTTCTTTTGTCAAATGCACAATACCACATTGTTTTATTTCTGCAATGACATAATATTTTCTATCATATTAGCCATCCCCCCCCCCCAACCACCACCACACACACACACAAAGATACATTGAATACACAATTCTTTACCTAATCAACAAAACCAAATTTTCACGGTCATATTTACACGCATCATCAATCACAAGAAGCGCAATCTCTACTAAATAAAAACAAAATCACAAATAAACAACCAAAAATACAAAAACCAGTGTTTGTTCAATAAGCTTTGACCATGAATATGGGTTACAAATGAAGTAACATAACTTCTAACAATCTCAATGAAGATGCTATGGACAACTATATAATCTTTGTGAGCAAAGTGAAGAATGGATAACTGAGGTCACCATGGCAGTGGTGAACAGCTGAGTATTCCTAAAAATCTTCTCTACAAAACCATGCACCTCTCTTGTGTCTAGATTGTATCAATCGGTTTGAGTTCAGGAGCTAGCATGACCTAAATGTCCCTTAAGATGGGCCATCCTTTCTTTGTGACCTCATCAATCTTGGAGTTAATTCTCTTTTGGGTATTCGCAGGGCAGAGCTCTGCAGCATATGCATTCAGTTTTGCTGCTAGTGTTGATGTCAAGAGCTCCTCCTCCGGCAAATTCCCAATCAATTGCAAGAGGAATGGTTTGCGCTTCAGTTCAAATTTCTAGCATAGAAATTCAGCTCGTATAAATGCAAACATAAAATAAAAGTAGCATAATGAATTGCACTTAGATCCTCAAAGGGAAGTATATTGGAATTGCTACCTGATGTTCTGGTTCAGCAGGATGAAACACCCCCAATGGTTGGATCTGTGTGGTAATAACGCTGCTACGATCTTTAGCTTGTTCTTTTTCTTTGCTAAGAGCAGCCAATCTGGCCTCGATGGTTCCATTAGTGAAGATAACAGACCTGCAACCACATCAGCGACTCCACAGTTATGCTCATGTCTTTTGGACCTATCCAATCACATAACATCCATAATGTTCATTCACGATTCATGAAAATTGTTTGTTTAAAATGCAAGTGGCATGATACACCATAAGGATACCATGATTTGAAGTAAAAATGGTGACTTAATTTGAGAGAAGCATCATGCAATCACTGTAACTGAAATTCGCCTAACATGAACCGGGCACAGGATGCGTGTCAATCAAATTTATTATCAGTTTCATGATAACATGATTGAAGGAAAAACATCATGGCTTTAGTCTGACAATGGCACAGGACACAAGTAAGATGATCATCATAAGCTTACTAGGGAAAAGGGCCACAAGTCAGGCAAGGTAAAAAAAAAATGACCAATTTTGCCGGACAGAGATGATAACTCAAATACCTATATTGGTTGCCAACATCTGGCCCTTGCCCAAACACCTCTCGTGGGTCATGACTAGCCCAGAACACATCCAAAAACTGCCTATAGTGAATCAACCGGGGATCATACTCAACCTGTGATTAGTTCCAGAGACACAATCCGTCAGTGCCAATCATCGTTTCTCAGGGAGCACTTCAGTGCGCAATACTTCCAAACAAAGGCCAAACAAAATCCATAAACGAAAACGAAGCACGAATGCCCGATAAAGCGAGCCAATACGCCACGACCAGAAATGTCCCAATTTCTTCGAGCACACACACGGCCACACTACGCTACACTACACATGAGGCTACTTGAACGGGCACCTTGACGCACTCGGCGTGGTCGGCGAGGTTGCGGTACTCGGGGTTGGCCTTGGAGCCGCCGGCGTATCCAACGGAGGTGCGGATCACGCCGGGGAGGCACCCGAACGCCGCCTCCGACCGCCAGAAGCTGCCCAGCGCGAACACGGCAGTGGCCGGCGCTCCCCCGCGCGGCAGCACCGCTCCCCGGACGGCGCCGCCGCGGCCCGGGAGGCGCGCGGCTGAGGCCCCCGCGACGAGGAGTACGAGCACCCCTATGACGGCCGCCACGGCGGCGGAGGGCGCTGCCATGGCGTCTGCCGGAGATCGGGATCCGGCAGGTGCGTGACCAACCGGCGGGTGGCCCGGGTGGTTTGCTACTCGAAGCGAAGAAGGCTCGGACGGTTGGTGGTGCTGGGCTGGTAGGAAGTTGGGCCGTAAGGATCGAACAAGTGGTCCGGCCACGTTTGGGCCTAGTGAACTTAAAGATAGGCCTCTTCTGTTGAACAGCTAAAACAGCTCCAAATATTTCCAAAAGCTATATCTTACTACTAAAAGAACCCAAATGACATCGTATCCACGCTTCGGCCTGCCTCCTCCGCGGTACCCCCTCCGCTAATCACCCGCATGCCTCCATAACTCCCTCCGGTACCCCCTCCCCGTCTCCCGTAATATAATAATAAAAAAAGTAATCCGCCCTCCGCTTCACACGACCTAGAAACCGCCGCCTCCCCCGTCGCCTCGCCGCCGACCGTCGCCCGCCGGCGCCGGCTCCGCCCCGTCCGTCTCGCCGCCGACCGGCGGGTCGCCCGGCTTCTTTGCCGCCCCGCCGAGGGCCCGCCGCCTCGGCCGCCGGCGCCGGCTCCGCCCCGTCCGCCGCCGCAGCAGCCCCGACCTCGCATCCGGCCTCCTCTCTCCCTCCGACCCCCGTGCAGCCGGTGCACACCTGCCCGCCGCCGCCCGCGGCCAAGGCCTCCCCGCCTCGGGCGGGGTTCGTGCCGGGTGCGGCCTCCAGACCGGCATGGCCCCTCCGATGGTGGCGGACATGGCGATGGCGATGGGGGCCTCGGCGCATGAGGCCACGGCGGGGATGGCGCGGCGGCGGCAAAAAAAAAGCGAGACGCGGACGCGCGGGACGCGGCGGAGGCGTGCGGCATCTGTCGGCGGCGCATCGGTTCCCCACACTGCGGGCGACAAGGCACGGATCCTTCCCGGTTCACTCCCTCCATCCTAATAGCGGCCAACGCGAGCTCGGGAGCGGCGGGCGGGTGCCCACGCCCCGGTCCCCTCGTGCACTCGCTCGGTGGTGACGGGGGCACAGCGCACGGGCGGCCACCCCCTCCTCCCATGGGTGATGGCGTGTCAACGCGCCCCGCTCCTCCTAGCGCTCGCGCCTCCCTGCTCTCTCTACGCGCAATCGAGAAGGGCCCGCTCACGCCGCGGCCCGCCGCCCGCCGCCCCCCGTCTTGCCGCAAGCCGCCGGTGCCCGGTCGCCCGCCGACACGCCACCCGGTGGGCCGGTGCGGCGCCGGGCGGCTAGGGCACCGAGCGAAGGTGACGCCACCGCCGGCCACCGGGCGATGGACCTGTCCCTCGCCTTGCGAGCTTCCCTGGTTTTCCCGCATCGCGCGAGCCAGGAAGCGGCGGTGGTGAGGCGGCGCTCATCCTCAGTCCACCTACGCGCGCACGCGCCGACACGGTAACTACACGGAGCCGTAGGGTGCGAGGTGGCTAACGAGGTTCCTATGCCCTCTCTCCCACATGACGGCGGCGGTGCTCCCATCCTGCAGCAACGCGGACCAGAGGCGGCACCTCTGGATCCTCACCGGCGGCACCTCTGGATCCTCACCGGCGGCGGCACCCACCTCCGAGCCCCAACAGTAGCGCTATCCTCAACATCAGCCACGGTAACGGCTTCCTCCCTGTCTTTAACGTCTTCAATTTTTCTCTTATTTATCTCGGTGACTTTATTTCCCTGCCGATCTGGTGGATTTGATGCACGGGGAGTGTGCCTTCCTTTCTGGTTTAGGTGGAGCAAGGAAGAGCAATAAGCAACGCTTTCCACAGCCACGGATTCGACTGCCCAGCTGCGACGTCAGATCTCAGTTTTCCTTGTGTATATCACATATGATCTCTAGACTTAATTTAGTTTCGTGTTTATGATTTGCATCTCTGGAGGACTGTATCTGATCCTGGGCTCCTGGCTGAGCTTAAGGTCTATTTTCCACCAAAGTTCTACTTCCAGAAGGGCTTAAAACTTGTAAATTATATTTGGATCCTTGCTATTGTCCTTGCCTGTTACTTGTAATGAGCTCATGTATTGTTGGATTGATAACATATAGACCATTCCTCATATATCTGTAGTTTCATTATCAAAATAAAATCTCAACAGAAACCTAATTCTTGTTTTAGCCTTACCTCCTGGTCTGCTACATTTTGTAAGCAGCAGCTTACTATTTACGCCTTCTTTGCAATGGTCTCATGTGTTGCAGCTCCCAGGGATGCATAAGAAAGGGATCACATGTCTTCCTGGAACGATGGTGTCTGATACTATTGCAATTTTTGTTCTACTTCTTCTGATGGTGTTGTTATTTGGGAGATGGCAATTGAGCCCACCCCCAGTGGTAAGATTGCTTCCTTGTGAATGTATGCACCCTGTTTCTATATCGGCATGGTGGTGCTTTGTTTAAATCAGTGGTTATGAGTTTCTTGCAATTGGATGCCATGGATTTGTAGAAAGAAAATACAGGGTCATAACTCATAATACCATTTTTAGTAGGAAACAGCTGGTTTACATGAAAAAAAGTCTCATTATTGATCCACTCTCACTTACTTCCTGAGATACTAATGGCTAATGCCTCAAGCAACTGCCCTTGAGTTTTAAGCTGATCTTTTGAAAGTTACATCTCAGGTGATTTACGTGACTATTTGATTTTGCATTTTTCCATGATAGTTCTTGCATATTGCTGATTTATGGAATTTGATTTTGGCAACTTGATGAAACCACAATCTACTTTGAAATTATCACAGGCAATGGTAAGATAGTTTTTCATTCATCATAAGTATTTTTTCCATACAATACCTATGAATTTGTTATTATTTGTTGACATTATCTTGTGTACTCACACTGACAGTTATTTTGAAGGAAACTTGACCGTCAGAGCATCCCAAAGTTGCTGATCTGGAATCATTACCTGATGATGAGGTGAGTATGAATGAAACATGCTTACTTCTGCCTTCTTACCTGATTTGTTTTGTACTTATGTACTTATGGTTTCATTACTGCATATATAATTGTGATGCACCTTCACTGTTTTGGGAATTTTGAGCTCTTCCCGTCATATTTTCACCACACTCAAGCATATTTACTGTTTAGCCATTGTGTTCTCTGGGTATGGCTTGCAGGATTGGTTCTATGGATAAAGGCATTACCTTTTGCCATAAAAACTTTCTGCTACCTATGGAAGAATTCATAGATTAATAAGCATCCAATCCAATAGATGATGACGTTTATGGTGAGCTTTCTCTTTTAACTTGTCTTGTCAGGTATAACACCATCAGTTTAGTATTATTCCAATATGATATATGTTTGGGGGGAAAAAAAGGATACGTTCTGCAAAACATTTGCCTGACATTCTATAGTCTGAGCAGGGCTGTTTGATGACCCAATGCATATCTGAAATGGTGGAATTAAACAATATCCTAAGGGTGCTATTAATGAATTAGAGGGGGCACTAATCATGAAACCATTTAACCATGGATTACTGTATGTTTTCTTCAAGAGGTGCTGCCTATATTTGATATGTGATGTAGTTTTGAAATTTAAAGCAATTGTAATCCCTTGTGCACTAGGAGTCCCTTGATTATATATTTATATATCTGCTTTGTAGTTTGCTGTTTAGGTAGAAACAAACATGTCAACTTAGCTTGTGAATGGAGAGCAGAGACAAATAATGATTTCTTAACAGTGTTGGATTTAGATAGAAAAAAATATAAGAACAAAGGGACCAACGGAGAGGGAGTTCTTTCTCAGCTTGTAATTTTGACAAGTGCATTGATAGAAATTATAGACATGCCATGATCAGCTTATTTTCAGCATGGGCAAAAAAAGGTAAGAGACATGTTTAGTGTTGATCAACTGGAAATTGTAATATTGAAAGTTACTGGACTATGGATAGCTCTTGAAACAATTTGTTTGCAGTATATAAGCCTCTGGAGATTTGGTTTGAGCTTGTTTCATTCTGACCAATGTTCATCGGCATGATTATAGTGTAGTAAGCCGATTGAATGTTAGGCCACTCAAGCAACATTTTCGCAGTGATCTTATACTTGTGCTGAACGGCTAAGAAAAATGCCTCAATGTGCGACATGATAAAATGGCTGACAAGGAATTCATCCTGCCACTTTGTTCCAGGCTTTACTGCACCTGCACTTCCAAGATGTTCTTTTTTTCTGATTAGCAAAAGCTGGATGACCTCTGGAGTTCAAAATTTGGATATAGGAAACAAAGCTAGGATGACCTCTGGAGTTCAAAATTTGGATGGTTCAATTTTAGAGTGCGCATACAATTGGCTTGAGTTGTTAATGAATGTAAGCTCTATAGAGCTACATCTATACTAGCAAACATCATTAGGTATTAAGTTTTGTCCTAAATAGAAATATTATGTATAATCAAGTTTTTGTTGTATGAAGTCTTGTTATTGGCGATTTTATGATTACTTCATATATCTTGAATTTAATGATGAACTCAGGAGCTTCATAACCTGATTGTTTATTTTTGTCACAAGGAGCATTTTCTTATTGTGATTTTTAGTAAGAATTTTTATGGAAGTATCTTTTTTGGTGGAGATCAAGAGATGAATGGTTCAGTTTGTTGTTTTAAGTGTATTCCTTAAATAAAACCGTAGCAACGCATGGGCACTATACTAGTTCAGATAAAAAAAATCCAAAAGCTATATTTCGTATTTTTTTTTGCAGACGATTTCATATCGAGGATGTATCACAATGTTTATAAAAAAATGATGTATCACAATGTTGATACTTTTTGTATCTCTCATATTTAGGTACTTGTCATGTCACCAAAATATCCTCCTTGACTGTTCAAAAAAAAAAAAAAAAAAAACCTCCTTGACACATAATGAATGAACTTTAGGTTAAAATACACATTACCTCCTAGCATAACATGGAGCTTTTAGATGTCATTATGACATTATATAACTTTAGAGGTCAACTAGTCGCTACGTATCATATTATGTACTCCATTCTCTTTTACAGGGTACACCTTGACATGATAAAGTAAAGTCTTCCAAATTAAGCTTTGACCATATATTTATTTTTATTTTATGTCATTTATACTTATAAGCTTATGATTATTGGATAGTAGATTTAATAACAAATCTAACCATGTCAAATCTGTGTTATAATAATTAAAAAATTTTAGTCACATTATTGGTTAGAGATTTTGAAGTTTGAATCTAGTTAGAATGAACTAGGGAGGTAGTAGCTTCGTAAGAATAAAGCCTCTCGCAGTTCAGTTTTTATTTTAGAGAAAGGAATTTTAAGTGACCACATTATTCCTTGAAGTGAGGATCAAGATGTGAATAATTAAAGAAATCAAAATTTAAGCTTACGCTCCTTTTCTTTAGTATAAAACTTGCGGACACATGGCTTTTTCCAAAGCCATTGTGTAGCAGTTTTTGTGCTGAGTGATTGTCAATATCCCAACACAAGTGGCGTGTGTGGGTGCGTCTTACTAACCGTGGCACGCGGCTTTGTGTCAAACAACGGTGTCTCTTGGTTTGTGTTGTGCAGGTGTCGAGCTCGGAGGCGGTGGCCGGATGGTGCGTTGAAGGCCAAGTAGGACGTGCCGTGCTGACAGACCGGGTGCGGTAAAGGGCGGACATGAGGCTTGGACCGAGGGACCTTGAAGCCGGAGGCCAGCCGCGGTGGCTGACACTTGGGACATCGACAAGCGCAAGTGTACACGGCGGGGGACGCGTATGGGTTACGCTACTCGCGGCGGTTTGGTGGTTTCGCCTCAAAACCATCGGCGGGAGAGGCGTACGGGTTACGCTACTCGCGGAGGGTTTGGTGGTTTCGCTTCAAAACCATCAGCGGCGGGTTTCTCGGGTTTGCGCCTCAAAACCTGGACGGAGGTCCCGATTCGGACGGACGGCACGTGGCGGCATCGGGGAGATCGCGTTGAAGCAAGTCTACCGGTGAGAAGGCGCGGTGGCCGTCGAATCAAGTGAAGCCTGAGTCGGACCATAATATCCCTGGCTAAGTGGTTTGGCTCTCTATGTATCCAAGGGTAAAAAAGGAATATGTAATAGGCCCTATAAATAAGGATGAGGGGTTCCCTTCCCCCTTTACCTCTTTACCTCTTTCATTTTCCCTTTTCTCATTTAGGGTTTCTTCCTCTAGTTGCTTGGTGAGAGAGAGGTCCATGAATCTTTGATTCGTGCTCGAACCAATTTGTCTGGCAAGCGAGGCGCCGAGTTCTCGTTGTTTCCTCTGGGCTCAATGATTTGTCTGTGATCTAGTGATGCCTTTTGTGTTCTTCTTCTTCCCGAGTTCCCCTCTCCCCCTCTAGTTCTCGGTGTGATTTCTTCGTTTCGGGACGGTTTTGCTCCGTTCTTTTTGCGCTAGATCGATCTATGAAGTGAGTTGAATCTTTCCACCGAAGAAAACTTGCTAATTCCTCACGAGATCAAAGATCTAGGCGCTTTTGTCTCCGGTTGTCTAGAGAACGGTTTTTTTCGCCCCTTTGTCGATTTCTCTTGATTCTCTTCAAATTGGGCGATGATCTCTTAGAGATAGCTCACCCACTGCCTATAGATCACTTGTACCAAGTTTGATTGCAGGGGGTTCGGATTTGAGAGAGATCGAGATGAATCTTTACAAGTGGCGATTTTCGGGCGATCTGTTTCTGGCATCGCGGACAGTCCGACTTTGTACGCGCGGACAGTCCGGGTCGCGGACAGTCCGGGTTCCCACCCGCGGACATTCCGCCGGTCGACTTCGAGCCGTGTCCAGAACTGGTTCGGAGTCAGTGTGTCTTTCTCGGTTTTGCCCGCGGACAGTCCGGCCCAAGCGCGCGGACAGTTCGCAGGTCAAGTCTTTGAGCGTGTCCAGGTTCTGTGCAGATCAGTGTGTTTTCTCCAGTTTTGCCCGCGGACAGTCCGGACGGGCCACGGTCCAGCGAGCCTGTGTCTAGAACCTATTCCGAGAAGTTGCTTTTCCCAGGTTTTGCCCGCAGACCGTCCGATCCTGAATCTCGGACAGTCTGGCCCGGAAACCTCGGACAATCCGGAATCCGGACAGTCCGGAACTGCAGCCCGGACAGTCCGCCGTTGCTTTTCCGGTGTGTCCTGACTCAGTCTTTCGCAATTGTGTTTTTCATTTTGCTTCGTCGGACAGTCCGGACTCTCCGGCCGGATTGTCCGCCGATTGAGCAGCTGCAGCTCTTTCGTCCGTGTCTTGTCCATTTGTTCTCGGATTGTGTTGGGACTTCTTCCGCATGACTTGTGGTGATCCGTTGTGTTCCTGGGGAACATAGGGTCGTGATCACCACTGGTTTGTGTATCGCTTTTGGGGTTGTTTGTTTGAGCCGAGGACCAAAAGTTTCGAAAGAAATCTGAGGCTCCCAGTAACACCCCCCCCCGGCGGTCCTTCAAAACTTCTACTTCTTGCTGAAAAACTTGCCATCATAATCTTATCTATCTCCATGCTATGTGATATGTGAGCAGTAGTTTGGACCTGTGTTGCTGCTGCATGCTAGGGAAACGCTGAAAGCATAGTTGGATATATAGCTTGGCCGAACACGACCCAGCATCGAACAAAATCTACTGTACACAGTCGTGGTTGAGCTGGCCAATATCTTCTCCCAGCCCAGCCGGCACGCAATGGGCGGCAATTTATGAGTGCCGGGGTCTAAGACGGTCGTCTTTTGTGGAATACTGTTGGCATCTCTAATTTGTTGGTCACTGCCGACTAGAAGTCTGAGATCAGCCATCGGCCTGTTACACAAGGTCTAAGGGTAAAAAAAAAAAAAAAAAATGAGTGGTCAAACTTGGGATAAAAATTCAAATGAATTATAATTTGGAACGGAGGAATAGCAAAAACGGAGTTTATAGTCTAAAACAAAGAGCTTAAAAATGTAGTACTTAGAGCCTACATGGAACCAAACATACTGAAAAAAGCTAAAGCCCCGTTTGGATGTCAAGAAATGGCCAGAATCAGAATCATAGCCTGTTTGAGTCTATTTAAAACTAAAATACAATTCTAATCGGAGCTGTATAAAATTCCTAGACTGAAAAATGGAAACGAGATTCCACGTCTCTACAGACATCAGGGCTATTTGCCTCACTCTCATTGTGCACATCACCACTGCTGCTAGACAATCATGACACCAGTCACTAATATGGATATAACAATGTTGAGCTAGTCTGCAGTCTGCACTAGGATACTAGAAAGCGATTCCAATTCCGGAGAACCAAACGGGCCGTAATTGAAATTTTCGTATGGATTGTAGCTAGTCTCAGTGAAACGAAACAAAATCTTTTGTTGGTGGGTGTGCAGGACGATATGATGGATGACATTAGTGGAAAAATAAGCACCACTTGAAAATGACAGACATCAGCAACTTGATTATCTGTATTACAAGCCATCGACAACAGACGCGTAGACGATAGAGGGCCGGACCGCCGGAGGACGGAGGTAGCCAGTGCCGCCATGGGTGGATGCCTCGCGTCACCGCCGCGTATGGCCACGCCGAGCAAGGACGAAGCCAGCGAGCCGACGTTCTTCTCGGAGTCGAGGTCGCCCACCTACTGCGTCGCTTTGCAGTCGCGGCAAGGTAATAACGGCAAGCGCCCGGCGTCCTACCTCTGCCGCGACATGCGTGGCGGCGCCGGCGGCGGCGACAGGTCGTCGCTGCGGCTGAACGGCGAGGGCGTCGCCAGCCCGTTCTCCAGGTTCTACATCGAGCCGTCGAGGGAGCACGCCGGGCTCGTGCACATCCGCTGCTGCTACGACAACAAGTACTGGGTGGCGGAGCCGCAGCAGAACCAGAACCACGGCGGCTGGGCCGCTATCGTCGGCGCCGCTGATGAAGCGGAGGAAGACTTGTCCAAGCCGACGTGCACTCTGTTCCGGATAATACGCGTCCTTCCACACTCCGTCAGGTACCTATATGTAGGCTTACGAAGTCCATCAATATCCATCGATCTAGAGTTTTCCTCAGTAGTAATTAGTAAAACCTTACACCATCTGGTTATCATGGACTGTAATTAAATCGATCGATGCAACTTAATTGCCTCAGTAATTAAGTCAGTCTGCTAACACTGGGCGTCGTCGCATCGCAGGCTCCTCCACGTTCATCTGGGGAAGCACGCCTGCCTGCCCTCAAGCACTGACAACGACGGCACGACCAGCTGGCCGGAGGAGGATGCCAGTCTCTCCCTACCAACCGGAGGCGAGGACGAAGCAGCTGCTGCCATTGCCACCTTCACCGTCAACGACCTGTCGGAGCAGCAGTTCGTGCTGCCGAGGTACCTCGCGCTCAAGGGCGACAACGGCATGTACCTCCGCGCGCGCACCGTGGAGCGGCACCCGTACCTGCAGTTCTCGGCACGCGACGTCGGCGACAAATCCGTGCTCAACACCATCCACACCAACAACGCCGACGGCACCTTCCGCGTGCGGTCGTGTCACGTTGGCAAGTTCTGGAGGCGCAGCCCGAACTGGATCTGGACTGACGCCGCCGGCGAGGACGACGACGACGACGGCGACGACGACGACACCCGGTTCAGGGCCATCAAGCTGTCTGGGGCGGCGGTGTTCGCGCTCCAGAACCTCGGCAACGACTACTTCTGCAACAGGCTGACCACGGAGGGCAAGAGGAGCTGCCTCAACGCCGGCACTCCCACGATCACGCCGGAGGCGAGGCTGCAGTTCGAGGAGCCGGTCGTCTCACGCCAGATCTGCAACGTCGTGCTCGACCTCGCCGAGCCGAGGATCTACGGCCGGAGCGTGGTCACCATGGCCACCGCCTCCGCTGTCAACGGCACCACGTCCAACAACACGGCGAAACTGACCATGGAGTACACGGACGTAGAGAAGAGGACCTGGGCTTCCACTGTCACGCTGAAGCTCGGTGTCGTCGACGCCGATCTGCGCCGGTGTTCCGGTGATCGTGGCGGACGGGAGCGTCGAGGTTTCGGCTGAGTTCAGCGGGTCCTACAGCTGGGGGTCGCCGGTCGACAAGGAGACGACGCAGAAGGTCGCCTACGAAGTCACCGTGCCTCCCAAGACGAAGGTGACGGTGGCCTCGACGGCGACGAGGGCGTTCTGCGACGTCCCCTTCTCCTACACGCAGAGGGACACCCTGGTGGACGGGCGGCAGGTCACGTACGAAATGGACGACGGCCTCTACACCGGTGTCAATTGCTACGATTTCAAGTACGTGACCAGCGAAGAAAACATCTGATGTATATGGATTAATTGCATGTGTGCTCTAGTCTTTGTACACTACTAGTAAGTATATCGATCGTGTGCCGTATTGTTTGTTACGTGTTTTTCCATGTAAATTAGAAAGGGACCTGTTCCCATTTCTGTCAATAATATACTGTATCAGACTTGATGCTTCGTTTTTATAGTGCGAAACTTTGTGTATGATGAATTGATGATACTATGACCTTCAGGAACAAATTAAGGTGGTTGGAGGGTTTCTTTAAAAACAAAGGCGCCTGAGTGTCTAGGGTTGTTTCAACGTCTGAATCTTGGTATTTTTGAATTTGTGTCAAGGTTTGTGCATTACTACTGTATTTGTGAGTATACAAAACTAGCAAGGTGACCACATGCTGATAGTGTGGCTAGACTCATTGTAATATCTTTTATAGTGTCTATATAACTATGTTTGACTCAGTATATCGTTTACAGATAATACATAATTTAGGATCGTAATATCAGTTATCACCTGACACAATTTTGGCACGAATGTATTATCCATATGAACAAATATAATTGCAATTAGATAGTACTACAATATAGATTTACTTATCGGAACTATATGATATGGAGTTACTGCTTCATGATAATGTTTATTGATTGTATTTGTTGCTAGTGCTCGGGGCCTCGGGTCAGGTCTGTTGCTGGCAACCACTCTTGACTCGTCTTTGTTGACCCTGTAACAGAGGTGGCATATATGCTAATGAAAATGCATATGCTCGTTGGCATCGAGCTTTTTTTTTTTTTTTTTTGAAAGATCCAGGAACAAATTGTTCCGGCATATATTAATAAGAAGAAGAGAATTGACCCAGTTTATAAGGGAAACCGGGCCCAAAAACCAACCCCACGCCATACAACAGAGAGAACGACAACCCAAAGAAGAGGGAAAATATCCAGTGCAAACTGGGTTCTCAGTACAAACGTGCAAACTCACCTGCGGGTCGTCCGATCTGAAATGCGCCGCACAGATGAGCATCCACATAGATCATTTTACACGGAACACCCTGTTTGAAGAAACATTTGTATAACAGTCCACCCATCTCAGAAGGAAACAAACCCACGTTGTTTCATGTTGATTAAATAAAATGTATTAATAAATGAATCAAATATAGGGAGTATGATTAATAGAAAAGGAGAAGTCCATGAGAGCAATGAAGAGCACAAAGAATTCGCGCGAGCTAGGAGTGGATCAGACCATGAAGACCACGATGCGGAAGCATCAGATCCCGAACACACACATCCAGTTGATACACAACCTGTGGCGATTGAAGCCATGGATGTCAGGCAGAGAAGAGTGGAATGGTGAGGAACCGTCACCCTGGCCTGAAACCCTAGCTAGGCAGTACAGGATCTGGGAGGCGATGTTGGAGGACGTCGTCTTGGAGGAGCGACTGGAGGCGGTCTGGAGGTGGGAGATGGGAGGACTGGTTTACAAATGATCCTTCGAATAGGGTGTTTCACGTAAAATGTTCTATGAGGAGGCGGGGGGTTATCCAGAAAAATTGCTAGGAGGAAGAGTGATTCACGTGTGCCATACATTTCAGATCGGACGATCCACAGGTGAGTTTGCACGTTTGCACCGAGAACCCAGTTTGCACACAATATTTTCCCCAAAGAAGATACAAGATCGGAGTTCCAGAGAGGCCAAGTGGTCATCGTTGCCCAGCACAAGCAAAAACGCAAGCGCAACTCCGACTTCCGAACATGGCTTCACGCCTGAACCAAGACTAATTCCACAGCAACGCCTTCAAGAAGGCTACGACGTTCCATGCGCCGCCGTCGCTCGTCCAAATGGACCGGGTTCTCACCCGTGGAAAACTAGAGACACGACGCCCCCAACAGGGAAAAACGGCGCCCACAGGCATCGCCGTCGCTAGGCTTTCGCCCAAGGTAACCCCAGCTTCAGACCTCGGCCCAGATTCCGGATCCCTGCAAATCACCACCGTTGTCGCTGCCAGCCGTCCTGCCGAACCTTGCCAAAGGGACATCGACGCGCCGGCTGCACACCGCCGCCGCAAAGCTGCGTCAATCACCCCACCGACAAGGCGTCATGCCGAAAAAACCAGCCTTCGCTGCGCCGTAAGCGTGTCCACCGTCTCAGGCACCGCCCCTTGCCCTAGGCCGCCAGATCCAGACACTGTCCGGAATTC
Organism: Themeda triandra; assembly: GCA_018135685.1. NCBI lineage: Eukaryota > Viridiplantae > Streptophyta > Magnoliopsida > Poales > Poaceae > Themeda > Themeda triandra. The sequence goes on along the minus strand of JAENPR010001630.1, from coordinate 106,582 downwards.
GGCGACCCCTGCCGACGCCTCCGTCCTCACCGCATCCACAAAGCCGCAAGGGCACAGTCCCAGCCACAGCCAGCCCCGGAAGGGCCCAAGTGCAGCCGTAGTGGCTAGGCCCGTGAGGAAGGGACAGCCATAAGAGAGAGCTGCCCCTAGCGCCGTCACGAGCCCCAACCACCGGCCAAGGCCAGGACCGATGCCCAACGCCGCCATTGCCTTCAGGAGACGCCACCAGCTTCGTCCCAGCTTCGTCCCGAAGCCGGCCAGCCAACAGAGGCCCGCGGGCCGCCAAGCAGCAGCCAGAGCGCCGCCCGCCGAGCTGCAGCCAGCGCGCCGCCCGGGGAGGGCCCGCCGGATCTCGTCCCGCTCCGAGCAGCAGCCAGCGGCAGGGCCGGCTGGATCTCGCCGACGGGCCACCGGATCCGGCCGTCGGCTGCCGGATCTGGCCACCAGCAGCCGGACCGACGACCCCAGCACGCCACCGCCTTCAGAGCAGAGAACGGGGTGGGCGGAGGAGAGGTGAAGAAGCCCCTCCACCATCTACATGCGCCGGCATGGGCACCGGTCGACGTAGCCCCAACCGCGGCGGCCTCCCCTGCAGACCACCACGTTGCTCGCGCAGGGGGAGGAACCACCGGCCTGCTGCAGTCCGCGCCGCCGAAATCGCGTGGAGAGCCTCGCCGCTGCCATCTCGGCGAGCGGCGGCGGCGCGGCGTGGAGAGTGGGGGAGAGGGCTGCTAGGGTTTCGGGAGGTGCCGCCCGAGCCGCTCGCGTGGGGAGCGGCGCGGGGGCTGTCGTTCCCCCGGCTGCATTATTTCTCATCGAGCTTTTTTTTTCACGAGCGGGAATTATACCCGTATTTCGTTAAGAGGAGAAGAACTTGTTAAAGCCTTACAAGGAGGCAATGAGGTGGTGAGCAACCACACACATAGCTCCAGCAAAGAAACCTTCACTACCAGGAAACCATTCACACGAGCTTGCGGAGCGACCAACCAACCAACCATGGCTCAGGCGGCGTTAACGGCCCCGAGTGCGCGCTTCTTCTGGCCTAGGAAGAGCACCCTCATTGCTTCGCGCGTGGGCGACGGTAGAGGCAGCTGGAACTCTGTTTGGAACCCATCGAAGGAAGCCTCGTCGGGAACTCGTCGAGCTGAATTCATACAAAGAGCACGGCCAATGATTGGATAATTAAGGAAACCAATGAGGAAGGAATCATATGCTCACTAGCAACCAATATATGCTTGCATTGCACAAATATAAGAGACCAGTAAGGAATCATATGCTCGACAGCGACATATCCGTGGACCAGGCCTTCACTGACGAGGATAGAAAACCCAGTGAGAAATCATATGTTGGTCTATGCTTGCTATCTTCGATCTGAATTCACAAACATGCAGCACAGCCAATGCACATAGCCTAGCCAAGCGCCAGGTTGGGTGCAAGCAAGAAGCAGGGATGATAGTGGCATAGAGGTGTACGTGCTTGGACAAAGCTTTTCTCCGACTTGTGCTAATGAAGTTATTATGATGTACTTCCTCCATCCTAAATTATAAGTTGTTTGACTTTTTTGACACCAAGTTCGACCACTCGTGTTATTCAAAAATTTGTGTAAAATATTACTTCTTTTATCGTGGCTTGCTTTATTAATTAAAGTTCTTCAAGAATGACTTAAATTTGATTATGTTTACATAAATTTTTTGAATAAGATGAGTGATCAAACTTGGGGTCAGAAAAGTCAAACGACTTATAATTTGGGACGGAGCAAGTAGCTTTCAAAAAAGAATATGACCCGTCCAAGTATATACCGGAAACTGCACATCATTTCTCACTGGTTTCCTATTCTCGTGGACAAAGGCCCGGCCCGGCGTGTGAATTTAACTCGCGATGCCATCCGGTGAGTATATATATGATTTCTCACTGATTTTTGCTTGTTCTAATCGACGAACTGAAGGCCTAGTCAAAGCATATACTGTCTGAACATATGACTCGTCACTAGTTTGTTCTTCTGGTTTATGCATCTACGTACTGGCGTCGAGCATATGATTCCTGCTATTGGCGTTGCGCATGGCGCCCGCCACCGGCCATAGATGTGATTCCTGGTTTCCTGTAGTTCTTGTGAACGAACGAACTCCTGGTCCAAGCATGCACACACACTATCAAGCATGTGATTCTTCACAGGTCTGGCGCCCAATGCAATCCGACATTTGTAATCATATATGATTCGCTAAGCATATGGTTCCTTACCGTTCTCTTGTTCTTCACAGTGAAGTTGGTGCCCCACACGTGGCTTCAAGTAGACACGACTTCCACTTTCAAGTTGTTTCGCATACAGAATTGAACAAACCTTATAACACTTTGGAATTCCTATAGTAGGAGCCCTGGCTCCTCCTGATTCTTCAAAAGAACACTTTGGAATGCCGGAATTGAAGCTAGCTCGGTTCAACTTAAATTACCAGTATGACCATATACTACTGTACTACAGCATATATTTATGTGCAATGATTTGCTTGTGGCAAAGCCACTCAACTATATATATGGCCCCATATGATTTTAGTCTAGACTGTTGGATGTTCGTAATGATCAGCACTGAAGATTCTTTTTGATTAATGTATTTAATAAAAGTGTTAGCAGATTATCATTAAATACAATGGCTTATATCCTTTTTGTTTTCTTTATCAGGCAAAACTACTTTTTGTGAAAACTACTGGTTCAGTATAATTTTTTCAAAAAGTCTACCTTTTTTTGATTAAATTTTTGTTTCTAACTACTAGTAATTTTTACTGAATTACCAGTGGTTTTCACATAAATTACAATCACTTTTTGGGTGTAGTTTTTTATGATGGTGATTATATTGTGGAGCCTCCAATAAAACTTGAGTTTTTTTATTAGCAATTAGCACAAGGTTAAATCTAATCTGAGCTATAGATCTCAAAGTTGGATGCCTAAAAAGATCAAGTGGTGGGAGCGACCAAAATTCTCATCTGTTATATAGAGACTAAAAAAAAGGGTACTACAAGGGTTGTGAAAGTCTTAACCAAATTTGCAAAGATCAATGTTCTGCTCTTTGTCCCTTGGTTGAGCTTTGCCCCCATAAATTTTTATTTGTGAAATTCCGCTTGTGTAAGATGCTATGGGAGAAAATTTAATCAAGCGCGTCATCATGTAGCATTCCCTAGATTAATGAGGGCAAGCATGTTCATGATGCTCCCGTACCTTCTGTAACGGGTTCTCTCCACCTTATCATACGTAAAAGGTGTCAGAAAGATTCACGACTAGTGTTCAGCTTTACATTTGTTCATGTTTTTCTTGATCTCTTGGCATAGATTCGATCTACCGTACCTGGCCCGTTGGTCCTTTTAAGATCCCTCCCCCCCCCCCCCCCCCACATTTAGTCCTAAGTCAAGCAAGTACTGGCATGAGAGAGCTTCTATATACTCCTATATGTGCAATAAAGTATAGACAAGCAAGGAAGCAGACCGAGCGGGAGTCGTTTTTGAAAGCTATACAAATGGAATACATCGAGTCACTTCAGTAGTGCACGGAACAAATTTTCGCTGGATTCCCTCAGTCAATGACAACTAAAATGATTGTACGGTTTGCCAACGTTGTCCCATTTCTGTGAATATTATCTAAGGCACGGCGGAGCGCCACCCCGACCAAACCATCGCTTGTGTACCACCATGATGGATGGATAACACATGACAGTGTAGAATATTATGCGGACATCAGGCAGCACGCGTGGAGAAATTATGATCATGTACTTGATGAGTTACATTGTGTGTTCCATTTTAAGATTCAAAGTAGTCACATGTCTTTGTCTGTTGCCCATAGAAACGTAGGTACATTTTTGCTAGTCATCTCAATAATTTCATCATGACAAATCACTTACACACCACAGTACATGCACCGATTAAAAACCCCGACAAAAAAAAAGTACTGAATTACAATCTAGTACGAACCGCGGTCGGGATTTCTCTTAAGCATGTCAGGGTGGTAGCCGAGGGGCCCAACGATGTACATGAGGACGAGGACGTGCGTGACGAGCTCGCCGCCGGTGCTGAGATGCTGGCGGTGGAACGCCGCGCCGCACCGGGGGCCGACGTAGTAGAGCATCTCCAGCCACACGGCGGCGATCAGGTCCCATTGGCTGGCGGCGGACGACGCCTGACCTCCCTGCAGGTCCCGGACGCTGTCCAGTGCCGCCGCCACCCTGAAGGCGCGCGGTAGAACCGCGTCGCTGAGAACCTCGATGGCGCAGCCGGGGTTGAGCGGCGCCGGGTCCGCCGTCGCAGCGAGCTCTTGGGAGCCGCGCTCCAGCAGCCCCGATCTCAGGAGGCGCTCCATGGCCTCGTGCTCGCGCCGATCACAGCCCTCCCGCGGTGCGTCAGCATCAGGGTCTCTGCCGCCGTGCTGTTCGATGAGACGGAGGGCCTCGTCGTGCGCCTTTTGGAGCAGGAACTGGGAGCCGCTGGTGCGCAGCCTGCGTTTTTTTTACCGCTCGGTTTACCGCGGTAAACCGCGGTAACCGAGCTTCCCGGGCCGGTCCGGTTCCGGTTCGGTCCGGTTCGGACCGGCCCAAATTTCAAATTCGAATTTTGAAAAAAAAATGCTGAAAAAATTCCTAAAAATAGCTCATGAATTATGGAACCCAATGGTGTAAAATTTTTTGAAATTGGAACTCGTTTGATATGAAAAAATTCAAATTTCAGTTCGTTTAAAAAAAAAAAAACCCGGCGCGGCCCGTTAAGGCCCATCAGGCCCAATAGTCGCCAGAGGGCGCATATGACGGCGCGGCTCGCGGGGCGGTCATCGCCCCTCATCCGCCCGTCTTCCGCTCCCCGACGACGCCCTCCGCCCCCCGCCCGACCAACCGCCGCGGGGCGGTTTCCCGGTCCCGACGCGCGGTTTACCGCCACGCACGGGTGCTCGGTGCCGCCCGGAGGCGCGGTTTCCCGGCTGAACGCGGTTTACCGACCGGCTCGGGCGGTTAGCCGCCGGGGTAGGTAAGCTTTTTTTTTTTTTTTTTTGTTTAGAGTAGTTTTGGCTCTAGGATTTAGGTAGGAAATGCTTCTAGTGTATGATTTTGTGCCCGATCTATGATTTAGGTAGGATTTTATAGTGTAGGGTATGATTTAGGTAGGATTTGGGGTAGGATGCATGTATTTTTTTGTTATATATTGTTGAGATACATGGAATTTAGGTGTGACTTAGTGACTTAGGGACTTCATATATATTCTTGACATACATTTCGTGCACTTGGTGTATTTATATATTGGTATGTGTATGTTGTTGTTCGTTCATGCGGGTAGACAATGTCGGGCGACCCCACGATCGTGTATGGAAGCATGGTCAAAACCTTTCTCCCGGATGGTATTGCGATTCTTGTAACCGACGAAACATGGCGGTGGTTGCACTAGATTCAAGCGGCATTTGGCGGGGCGCGGGACGGATGTCGTGCATTGCAACAGAGTGCCACCAGATGTGCGTGCCTACTTTCGGTGAGAGCTTGACAGTACTAAGGAAAGAAGCAATGACCGGGCTCGAGTAAAGCTGGCACAGGAGGCGGCTGCACAAGAGGGAAACCAGCCCCTTGATGATGAGGAATATGAGGCTCAGATGCAGGCAGCAATGAACATGTCGAGAACACAGTATGAGTACGAAGAAACTGTTCGACAGAGAGGAGGTCATTACGAGCATGGAGGGGGTAGTGGTAGTGGCGGTGGTGGTGGTGGTCGTGGTTCGCGTGGGGGGAATCCTTTTCAGAGGATGTTTAGTAGAAGAGCAGGATCACAGAGGGAGACTCCTGTGGTGGTGGACGACTATAATGCGGCAATGGGTGGGAGTAGAGGAATGTACCAACCAAGGATTGATACTGGCAAGTGGACAAATAAGGGAAAAAATGCAAAGGAAGCAATTGGTAAAGCTTGGTCAAAGTGGTTCCATTACATAGGAGTCCCAGGAAGAAATGCAGACAATCCCTACTTTGTCGGTGCGGTCCGAGAGACACAGAAGCATGGTAAGTACCTATAGTTGTAGATTCTGGCATTTTTTTATCTTTGCATGTTCTCATTATTTGCCTATGGTTTCGTGAAGGCATCATGTCACCCACTCGGAAGGGAGATTGATGGCAAGTACCTCGATCCGAATGAGAAAGACTTGCAGATTAAGTACGCAAAGTTTCGACCGAGTGGCCCACCTTTGGCGTCACGTTGATGTGTGATTCTTGGATGGCACGTAAAATGGCACAGATTACGGGACCTCCGCATGTAAGAGTACCCTCGACACCTTGTTGGTTTCCTATATTTGGATATATAGCTAACATGCTTTGTTGCACTTGCGCCCGGTGGTGGACGATATTTGGGAGAGGTACTCCTAATTTGCAGCGCCTTGCTTTGCGGCTTGTTTCACAATGTATCTCCTCAAGTGGTCTGCGAGCGGAACTGGAGTACTTTTGCCTTGCTGCATACGAAGGTTCGCAATAGGTTGTCCCATAAGAAACTAAACAAGCTTGTTTATGTCCAGTACAACCTTCGGCTGCGACTTGCGGATGTGACCCCACCAAGGCATGATCAAGTAGATTTTATTGACCAGTTCGCGAAATCTCAGTGTATGACCGTAGCAATCCGATTAGGGAATGGATGGAGTATGGTAGATCCAACAGTGCTCCGGTTCTTGATGAGGATTCTGACGACGTCGACGTCCCTCTCCCATCACATGTTGTCAGGTACGTTATATATATATATATATATATATATATATATATATATATATATATATATATATATATATATATATATATATATATATATATAAATGTCGTGTTGGGTATATATGACATCTTGTATTTTGACTTGCGTGATCGACTTGTTTGTGTTGGCAAAGACCAAATAGACCCACACGATCTACGTCGGGCTACGGGCATGATAATGTCGGTGATTGGGCCCGACATAATGTGGGTTCCAGTCACCTCGGGAAGAGAAAGATGCACATGTCGCCTCCTAAGGGTCAAGAGAAAAGAAAAAAAGGAAAAGGAAAGCCGGTGACCGGCGACACGGGACGAGGATGAGAATCGAGCCGCCATACTATTCGAGGATAGCCGGGCTCGTGCTAGTGGTGACTCTGACAGTACTGACGATGACAGTGACGGTGGCGGTGACGGTGGCGGTGGTGGTGAGAGTGAAGGTGGCGGTGGTGGTGGTGGTGGGTATGCAGGTGGTGGTGTCTATGAAGGTGGTGGTGGTGGTGGTGGTGGTGGTGGTAGTGATGCTGCTGATCCTCGTTACGCAGGTCTTCATTTCACAGGTATCCATTGCACCTACATTCGCACAGTTTTTTCTGTCAATGCCTACTAATTATGGTTGATTGCAGGCGAGACCGACTTCACACATTGTACTCAAGACCGTGACCATGGGCAACCGTCATCGCAGAGGAGATCACGAGGACGGACGGACTACGACACCCCACAGTACTCTTCTTCCTCCTACAGTGATACCTCACAGCCTGCTTATAGCTATCCCATTCCTGACGTGAGCGTGCGGCCACTTGCTAATAAATGGGTGTTTGAATGGGAAGACCCTCGGTTTATAGAACATTAGTTCGGGATTGGGAGACAACAGCAGCATGGACGGACGCAAAACTTGGCAACAATACAAGGCTGAACCGCTCCGGGAGCGGGGTATCTCTCTTATGTCCACCGCCGAATATCAAGCGTCGTGCCGATATGGGGTCTTCCCATACATCCTCCAGAGTGAATGAGACTATGTGGTGGTCTTTGTATGCGACGACGTGGTTGAATTTGTATGCGACGATTTATTTGTATGAGACTACGTATCGGTTTGTAGTTGTAACCGACTATGTATTTGTATTCGACTAAATATTGTTGCTTTAGTCACTTATGCTATTTAGTACCGCATTGTGTTGTATGTGAACATTAATAGGTGCCAAAAAACTACCAAAAAAAGTGTTTATTCAAGCAAAAAAAAAATACCGGTATGCAGCGGTTACCGGAAAAACCGGCCGGTAACCGCCACAAACCGGCCGGTTTACCGGTACAAACCGGGAGAACTACGGCATTCAAATTTGAATTTGCAATCGGGCGGTTACCGGGCGGTTTCCGGACAAACCGCCCGGTAAACCGCCTCCGCGCTCGGCCGGTCGGGAGGTCCGGTTCGGTAAAAAAAACACAGTGCGCAGCACGCCGCACTTGTAGACGAGATACATAATGTAATTCGACAGCTGCCTGCTGATGATCTTCTTCTTCTCCTCGCCGCCGCCGCCGCCGCCGACCTGGAAGAAGCATACGTCGGTGGCGATGTGCCAGAGGAGCACGCTGGTGGGGAAGTCGACGTCCTTGAGGCTCTGGCGCAGGACAGCCCCGGTCCCAGCAGGGACCTCCATGCTCGCCATCCACTTGTTCAGCGCCAGCTCGCCGCGGGAGCCGGTGAAGTCCGAGTCGTCCGTTAGCATGGCGTCGCCGTCGAGCAGCTTCTCGATGATGAAGAACTTGAGGCCGTCGGTGATGGGGACGGGCTTGGCCCCCGCCGCCGGCGCGAGGCGCTTAGCCATGCATCGGGGCATCAGAGACCGGCAGCCGGAAGCCTGCTGCTGGGCGCATCGCCCGATGACGCTGTACTGCGCCAGCTTCTGCGACCAGTGCTGCGGCGGCCGCCACCTCCTCAGCATGGCGGCGCAGTTGCCGCAGGTCAGGAAGAAGACGAACTTGATGATGCGGTGGTTGCGGACGCAGGAGCAGAGCACCGGGTGCCGCCAGAGGTCTTGGCGGGTGAACATGGACAGGATGAAAGCCGACGCCTCCAGCGTCACGGCGCCCGCGAGCAGCACGTAGGTCACGAAGACGTCGGCCGAGCTGTAGTAGGAGGTGGTCGTCCGGCCGGCTTGGTCACCGCCACTCACGGCGGCGTAGAAGAGCACCGTGGCGGCGGAGGTCGAGAGGAAGGTGACGAGGTGGAGGAACGCCCCTAGCGGGGACAGCCGGAACAGGGCCTTGGTGGAGAGCCGCTGGTAGCAGACGAAGAGCTTCTGCTCGGCGAACCTGTAGGTCTGCCGGAAGTAGTCCTCCTTCCGAGCATGATCGAGCCGGCTGACCTTGGAGTGGAGGTCGGCGAAGATGTCGCGGGAGACGGACCAGTCGTAGTTGGGCAGGATGTCCGTGGACATGACGTCCATGGCGGGGTTCAGCGAGATCTTGGCGAAGGCACGGCTGCCGAGGTAGCGCGACGTCGACGACCCGAGACCTCCGCCTTCCCGGGCGATGGTCTGCATCTCCTTGATGGAGCTGATTCTGTCTTCGAAGCCGCCGAGGAAATCGGCCATGAGGCGGTCCGGCCTGGCCGCGGCGAGGCAGACGGTGCGCTCGGCGTACTTGACGCAGCCTGATAGGAACATGAGCATCACGGTGGCGAGGAGCCGGCGGTCCGGCCAGGGTGACTTGGTGACGACGTAGACGGCCAGGGCCGCCTGCTGGGCGAAGGTCAGCAGGTGGCGCCGCCACAGCTCGTTGTCCTGCATGGAGAAGGCCGTGATGGTGTCCTGCCCGCCCAGGTGGAGGAGCACGAACGGCGCCCAGAGGAAGATGAGCTGGTGGCTGGGCCCGCCCGCGTGGACCGCCAGGTGGCCCAGCACGAATATGGCCACGGAGTCTGCCGACAGGTAGGCCAGCCAGATGAGTACGCCGACGACGCGAGAGGAGTTGCGCCTCCGGATGCCGGCCGCCAAGAAGAGGAAGACTTGCAGGGCAAAGCTTAGGAGTATCAGGCACTGAATCTCCCATTCGTTCAGCAGCTGCTCAACATCCGCCAAGCTGATCGATCGATCGGCACATTCACCCAAAAGCACAAAAAAAAAAAGTTAATTCATGGCAGGCAACACAAGGATCCATTCATTTTTATGTTACTAGAGCTAGCTTCTGCATTAAGAAGAAAAGGAGAGAAAAGATGTACGTCATTGCAGGCAAACTTGACAAAACTTGATGAATTTTGGTTGGTTAAGTAAATTCCCGCAATACTGCAGCGGAGTAAAATGAACTTTCCCCCTATTATATTTGAAGGTAAACTCAATAGTTCAGTTATTCCGGAAAAAGTTCATTTGACCTTCTAGAGTGATGTCTGATGCCGCGGAGAACATAGTCTAACAAATAACAACAGCATGAGGGTTATGATCGGACAAAGTTACCAGTAAGAACCAAAGGAACCCTAATCATAACTCGGAAATAGTGATACTGGTTAACAATAACAACTTAACACTACTTTTAGCACATATCTGATAGCCCTAAGGCTGCGATTTCGGAGCGGCATTTCCAAGATTCATGCGATAGATTGCCTTCAAAAAAAAGATTCATGCGATAGATACCAAATCTCCCAGCATCTTAGTCAGTGATTCATGCTTAAGGTAGTAGAAGATATTGAAAATTCATTCCTAGTCCAAGGGAAGAAATATCAACAGTGAGTAGTTTGTATACGACAGATTAAGTTTCATTTTACAAAGTTAATGCATTTATAATAATCATCTTCTTTTAGAGTGCATAAGTGGCCGGGCTTCTGTTGAAGAAGAAAATATAAATGTGGGTGTGTCTACCACCAAATTAAATGTGCTTCCGATGCTTGAATGGATATAAATATACTGACTTTATAAACTGGTGGCTTGAACATGGATCCTTGCGTCGTCCTTCCATAATTCGTTGAGATAATTCATTGATGCTAGGCCATTGTATTACCCCATGCCAGATAGCTAATCTGACACTCTAATAACCTGTTATTATTCCTTGATGAGGCGTATGCATATATTTTGTGCTCTACAATATGTAGTGGCATGCTGTGTTGGTGAGGCATATATACAAGAACGATTGAACGAAGCACCTTTTTTTTTTCTTCTCACTCACTTGGATGCCTCATCTTCTTGATGCTTCTAGCTGATCCTGCTCCTTCGTTCCTCTTGTTGTTGCAGCTAATCCACTTCTCTTGCCGGCGCCGCCTCCTCGGTCCTCCTTTCACTTCCTGGGCCGCTGCTGGTGGTGGTGGTGTTAGCTCACCATCTAGCCAGTCTAGGGGGTGATGGCAACAAAGGAGAGAGAGCAAAGGAGAGAAGGGATGGTCCGTTTCAAAGATTCTTCTGTTCTAGTAACAAGAGTCACCGAATTTGGTGGGAGGCTCTTGCTAGCTGTTGTGTGGCTCTTTTATACCAAAGCTTGCTAGCAGCTGGCCGGCTCTTACCATTCGTTGTCCAGTTGGGATTGGCTGGGAGACTGAAGAAAAATTCTGAGTGGTCGGTCTGAGCGTCTCATATGGGTCGTTAGTTACCCCATCCAACAGTCACAATGAAACTTCTCAGTTTCGTACAAAATACGTCCATTATATTATTAGTCTATCCAAATGGTTTTTCGAAAAATATTGCTCTGTAAACTTCAAGGAAAATCGATTTGTGTATCTTTGCCATATCACAGCTAGTTTAGGGGTTGAATAGCCGAACAGAGATAGGGCTAGGCTAGTACTTTGCCTTTCCATCGTACAAGGTAGATATTTTTTTCTCGATCACATAAAAGGTTTGCGTCTCCTTGAATTAAGGTAGAGAAATTAATTGTTCGATACAACACGCCTTAACAGCATCATAGTAGGTCAATAAAGTTTTATATAAGTTTTATATGGACGCCTTCCCTAGTGTAGCAGCAAGGTAGATAGTTATGATTTGCCCATTCCACAAAATTTTTCAATCTCTCCCTCTTAGAGCCACCATGTGAAAAAAGCGGATCGCAGACGCGTGATATGCTTATCACAGACGCGTAAGTGCGCGTCTGCCCTAAGGCGACTGCGATAAGGATGCTAACACAGACATTCAAAAGCGTGTCTGCAATAGTAGACTACTACAGACGTTCAACGAGTGTCTGCGATAATAAACTTCTACAGACGGAAATCACCTACCAGTGTCTGTGATAGCGGGTCTGTAATAACATCTCACTATCATCAGCGTTCATACTTGAGGTCTTAACATCATCAGCGCTGATATAATCACACAATTAAATAACACAGATTAAAGATCAATTACTAAAACAGCGCTCAATAAACGAACGTGCACATACAATAATCCAAGGGTGCCACAATAAAGTTCAACACATCACACACTCAGGTAAACAAACCTAGCTAGCTAGCTATAATCCAAACTAGCCAACACTAAACACGACAGAAGTCAATTAAGGTACAGTTTTACAAACTCCCAAATGAAATAAAACTCAGTTCATACAAAAGATCCAATGCACGCATGGCCGCCGGTCCCTCAAGCAGCATCTGGCAAGGGACAAACGTCTGCATGGCTTCCGGCCATCTCCATAAAATCTCTCTTAATCATCAACACATTGTTTGTTGTCGCGGGGGCGGCCTCTAGGGTCATGAAACTTGCCTTTTGGGTGGATGACAAACCTAAAAATGAAGTCGGCCAGCCTGTCTCTAATAGTCCACTTGCAGATTTCCCTCGTGGTCAAGTCAAGGTCCTGTAAAACACAACAGTACTTCACCAAGCATTCCATGCTTTTGCACATGGTGATCTGCCACCTCTTATTGAAGCTGCTCCCCAAGCATTCCATGCTGCTGCACATGATGATATGGCACCTCTTGAAGCTGCTCCCCTAGCGGTTCATGCTCCTGCACATGATGATGATCTGCAGCCTCTTCTTGAAGCATCTCCCCAAGAGCAGTTCCATCTTAGGCGAAATTCAGTTTTAGTTTGTGCTTTAATAGTCCTAGTGTTTTCTTTTCTGGTTTGGAAGTTGCTGTAGATCAAGTCCTTGATGTTGGAATCAATAGTTGTAACTGTGTTAGCACGTTAAGTGACTCTACCTGGTTGTCGGCAGTGAACCACCTGTGATGTGCTACTGATGTTTATAAGTGGTGTGAGTTGTAGTGAGTAATGTATTTTGGACCTCTCTGTTTAATTCAAGTTGTTCAATTGTTCGAGCTATCGAATATTGCCTTGATATTTTCTATAAGAAATTCAGAGGTTGTTTGAACCTTCAAGTTTCAGATTGAAATTATGGTTTGTTGACCAGTTTGTGTTTCAGATTCAAGTTTTCTGGTTTTTGATTTGCACTGCTTGTGGATGATATTTCTATCAGACATGAGGCCCAAAAGAACGTGTACACTGCTAGGCCCAATTTGTAAATGGGCCGTCCACAAAAAAAAATACCAAAAAGCAATAATGGGCCGTCTTCTTGTAGCACGTACGTGTTAGCTATTATCACGACGCGTGTGAACCAACCATGCCCCAACATGCTATTACGTACGCTTGAATATTATTACAGACTTCGAATGTCTCACGTACGTATTAGTCGCGTCTGCGATTAGGTTTTTTCACATGGTGAGCATCTCCAATCGTTATGCATTTAGAGCTATGCATTTTAGACAATTTGCAAACCCCCAAATGAAAATGGCAAGGCTAAATTGGGGTGATCTCCAACCGTTATGCAAAATGCCAAGTCTCATTCCTTTTTTTTCCGGGATTTTTCTTTTCGCGGCACTTCCTTCCCGCGCGGCACTTCCCGCGCCCAAACATCGCCGTCTCCCGCGTTTTTGTTTGTCGCCGCCATCACCGTCATCGATCAGGTCCTCGTCGTGGTTCGCTCGCTCCAGCCCCGGTCGCCATTTCGCCCCAGCCCCGGTGGCCACCAGACCCAGCACCGCTCGCTAGCAGCCCCAGCCCCGGTCGCCACATCAGTTCGTCGTCAAATATTGAACAAGTAGATGATGGTGATCAAGAGTTGTGACATGGGAAGACTCACGTACCTGGCCGGCCTTGATGAAGACGGCGTAGTAGATGGAGAAGGGTCGCGCGCAGGAGCATTTCATTTTGTGATCTCTGTGGAGAAGTGCACAATCGCTGAGAAGCACAACAATGGCGCCATCAGTGGTTTGGATCGGCGGAGCCACGCAACAGATTCAAGGAGAGACATCCGACATGTACAATTCTTTAGAACTAGCGAAGTATCACACTCATTTTAAATCGCGCGGCTAGGTGAGTCAAAATTTCTAATTCAAAAGCTAATGGTATATCATATGTTTGCTTTAAAAATATATGTGTTTTCTTCGTCTAAAAAATTCATTCCCGTGTTATGAATGTCAAGTATATGTTGAGCTTATGGATAGATGGGAGTATCTGAATTATCCAGGCATTAAGAAAATCAAGTTTTTAAATTTTTTTTTTAGATACGGGGCTCCCCATTTCCATTTTCATTCAAAAACGGAAATTACATGAGTTTGTAAGATAGCTCAGGTAGCAAGCAAAAAGAGGAGAGAGCTCAAGAGAGTTTTCAGAGCAGCTTTCTTGTGCACATTTCCACCCTGGGCAAATGGCAACACAAGAGAAGCTTTACAGACTGCGCTTAACCCATAGCGCAAGAGGAGCGAAAGCAACCTGAAAGTATCAAGAAAGCTAGCTAACAAGCAGTAGGTAACTAGCTAAAACAGCAGCAGCAGTAAAATAAAACTTTTGGCAGGTGAAACCGAAGCAGCAGACACCATCTTCTCTCCCGGTCTTTGTGTTGCATCGCGCTGTCTTCCTCTTCTTCAGTCTTGAGAGAGTCCGCCGTCTTGCCCCCCTGGATTGCCTTCATCGTCAGTATGCCTGGGCTTCTTGTCAGCAATGAGCTTCATTGCTATTTTGATCATTAATTCCACCCCATCATCCACAGCTTTCTTGCCAATTGCAGAGTACAGGCCTGCCCAAAATTTTATTAGTGCACAGGCATAACATATTATCTCCAAAGGACTTTTAATGATTTTTTCTCAAAACAAGCTCTATTCCTCATCTTCCAAATGGCCCAACAAACAGCAGAAACACCAAGAGTATGAAAATCCTTGCTCTGAGGCATCCATTTATTTAACCAAACCCAACAATTTTCCAGATTGGTAGGAATATCACAAGCATTAATACATTTTGCCAACCAGCCCCAAACTACTTTAGCCACACAGCATTGGAAGAACAAATGATCTATAGATTCATTGCAATCACAGAAGTAGCAGGTAGGACTACCAATCCACTTCTTTTTTAACAAGTTATCCTTAGTGAGTACCACACCATTAGATAAAAGCCACATGAAATATTTTATTTTTGGGGGAATCTTAGCTTTCCAAATATGTTTCAGATACACACCATTATCATCCATAGACAGGTGCTTATACATGGATTTCACAGAAAACTTGCCATTGCTTTCCCACTTCCACTTGACTCTGTCAGTGGAGTTGGATAGCTGGAAGTCCTGAATTAATATCCATATCCCATCCCAGATTTGTCTCAAATCAGGGGGTAACCATCTCCTAAATGTTATAGATTTCTGATTTGCTTTGATCTCTTTAACAAGCACATCTTTCTGTTCACACAGAGTGAAAAGCTCAGGTATAATTTGACATAAAGGCCTATCAAAAACCCAGCAGTCTTGCCAAAACCTAGTATTAGAGCCATCATGAATTTCTACTGTTCTTCCTTTTAGATATACATCTTTCACCTTCAATAGATCACTCCATATAGGTGAATCATTTATCTTATGGCTAACACCATGAATGGAAGTTCCATTCAAGTATTTGGCTTTCACAATATCCTGCCAAAGCCCTTTCTCATTCTCAAATTTCCACCACCACTTACTCAACAAACTAATATTTAGTTTGGTCAAGTCTTTAATGCCCACCCCTCCTTTCTTTTTGCATTTACAGATTTTGGGCCACCTGATGAGGTGGTATTTCTTTTTTATTTCCCCCCCTTGCCAGAAAAAGGTTCTTCTTATCTTGTCTATTTCACCAACAGTAGATTTAGGTAGAAGATAGACAGACATGTGATATATAGGAGTGTTGTTCAGGCAGGCAGTGATCAGGGTGGACCTTCCAGCCATACTCATTGTGCCTCCTTTCCAAATATCTAATCTTTTATGACATTTGTCAGTAACAGGTTGCCAATCTTTGACATGTAACCTGCTTGGGCTAATTGGTACCCCCAAGTATTTGACAGGAAATAAACCCAACTGACAATTAAATATTTCAGCATATTTCTGCCCCCAACATCCTTGATCATTGATCATCAAGATTTCACTCTTGTTAAAATTAATCTTTAACCCAGCTATTAATTCAAACAGATAAAGCAGTAGCTTCATATTCCTGGCCCCAGTGAGATCATGTTTCAGACACAAGATGGTGTCATCAGCATACTGGAGAATGGCCACACCCCTAGGTATAATATGCTCAATTAAACCAGAGAACAAATTATTCTGTTGAGCATGAATAACCATCCTAGTCAAGCAATCAGCTGCAAAATTGAATAGCACAGGGGATAGAGGGTCCCTTTGCCTTACCCCCTTAAAGCTTTTTATGTATGGGCCAATGGTGTTATTGAGCTTAATGCTAACAGTTCCACCAGTCACTACTTGCCTTATCCAGTTGCACCATATAGAACTAAAGCCTCTCATATGCAAACAATCAAATAATAAATTCCATGAGACCTTATCATAAGCCTTTTCAAAATCAATTTTGAAAAGGACTCCAATTTCATTCTTCCTTTTTGTTTCATGCATGATTTCATGCAAACACATAATTCCAGATGTGATCACCCTCCCCTTCATGAAAGCAGTTTGATTATGGTGAATCAGTTTTTCAGCATAAACTTCAATCCTAATAGTGAGGACTTTTGTTATCAGTTTGTAGATACAATTAAGTAGGCAAATAGGCCTATACTGTTGAATTCTCGAAGCATCTTTGATTTTTGGGAGTAATGTTATTATCCCGTAGTTAAGCCTACTAATATCAGCCTTGTTATCATGGAACTCTTGAAACAATCCTATGATATCACCCTTTACAACGCCCCAACAATGTTGGAAGAATTCGATGGGGATTTTATCTGGCCCAGGGGCCTTATTTCTTTCCATGTCAAATAAAGCAAATTTAATTTCTTCCTCAGAAAATTGTCTGCAAAGCATTGCATTATCATCATCACTTAGTTTTTCACAATCATTCCAAACAGCAGGATCCATTTTAACAGGAGCTTCCTGTTCAGGACCAAACAAATTTCTATAGTATTCAGTAGCATGTGCCAACAGGTTATCATCACCTTCAATTATTTCCCCTTCATCCTCCAGAGAGATAATTGTCATTTTCCTATGCCTACCATTAGCACATTTGTGAAAATAACTTGTATTAATGTCCCCTTTCAACAGCCAATTCTCATGGCTTCTAGTATACCAGTAGGTTTCCTCCTGGATTAGTAGATTCAAATTTTCAGTTGTGAGGTCAATTTTTTCTATAAACTGTTGTGGAGTAAGTCCAATGGACTCCTCTTTCTCTTCAAGCACACTAAGGCAATTCTGGATAGTTCTCCTTCTTTTCCTTAGTTGTCCTTGAAGGTTAAAACCCCACCCTTTAAAATATTGTTTCACCCATTTCAACTTTTGCTGAATTCTATCTAAATGAGTTTTAGCATGGCAAGGTCTGTTCCAGATCTTATCTACACAAGGTAGAAAGTCCTCATTATCCAGCCAGCTAATTTCAAACTTGAATTGAATGGTGTTACTCCTCTTATGTAACACCCTGGTTTTTGACCCGTTTTAAAAATCACTAAAAATTTAAACCTTTTTAAAATTATACGCGTAGGTTTATTTTAAGTTGCGAGTAGATTTTATAAAATAAAATAATCTTGCTTGAGTGAAGTTGTCTTTTTTTTTTTTTTTTTTTGCTTTTCCTTTGTGTGTTGAACTTATGGTGGTACTCTACCTTGATCTCATTTGAATCCCTTGAATCATCATCAATTGTCTCTTCAATAAATTCTGGGAAAAAGAAAATGAAATAGAAAGAAGCATCACGGACTCAAACCTCCCTCACCCTCTCGCGTGGGCCAAAGTCACGTACACGGCACAAGCAAGGCACAGCAGCGGCAGCCATTTCCTTTCTCTGTTCCCACAGACGAGCGACACCTCCATCCTCTTCACCGCAATCCTCGTGTCCGTGCTCCGACACGACGACCCCACAGTGGCCCGTTCCAGCGCCGAAGAGGACGAGCACACGAGAACCAGCTATACACCGCTTTGATCTGTCTCATCACCTCCTTTTCTTTCCTCGAGCAGCACCGAGCCGTCACATACACAGGAACGGCCGGCGCAAGAATCCCGCCGGCGCCATGGACGCGACCTCACGTCGCACCGACTTCACCGGAGCAAGAGGACGAGACGGCGAGCAGCTCAGCTCCTAGATACTTCCTGAACTCGACCACGTGCGAGAGAACTTGGGGAAAATATCTGGCCACGGGAGAAATATCGCTGCCGCCGTCGCACCGCCATGGCCGCCTATAAATAGGCCGGCGAGGAGACCGCAGCCCGAAGCTCACCACTCCCAGCTCCATTGGAGCCTGGAACACCACACCTCCCCATCCATTCCCATTCTCCACCTCCAGAGCGAGTGCAATCCCATTTAGTCTCAAGTCCGCCGCCATTGGAGCAGAGCTCCCGTGCCAGGCCGCTGAGAGCCTCTCCGGCCGAATTGGTGAGACGAGGTGAGTCCCAGATAGCTGCTCTACTTTCCTGTCATCTCTAGTTCCATCACTCACTCTGTTGTGCCCTGCTACCGTGCGGCACCGTCCGTCATGCGAGACTGCAAGCCCTGGCCAAGCATGCATGCACACTCGTATATACCACACACACACGCGTATATATCACACACACGCGTATATATACTACACACACATACAAGCACACCACGCACACATGCAAGCACATCACGCACACACCCAGCATATATGTCTAGGCGCTCCTTGCAAGGGCAAGTACGTCACCACCACACCACGATGGAAGCAGCCGCTGGAGCCATGGTCGGCGCTGCCGCCGCCCAGCCACTCAAGGCCGCCGCACTGGAGCCATGGCCGGCACCGCCGCCGCCCAGCCACCGGTGCCTCGTGTGACTGCAACGAGCACCGCCGAGCGCCTGAGCCACAGTCGCTTCCGTCGCACTCACCACGGTGAGCTCTCGCCGCCGCCGCAGACTCACACCGCCACCACTAGCCCCACTAGCAGCTACGTACAAGACTCCAGAGCGCCAGCAGCCTAGCAGTGTCGAGCTCCGGACACGGACGCGTCCAGCGAAGTCAGCTCCGGCGAACCCACGGACTCTGCTCTGTTCAGCCGCCCTGCCGGACGTCCCTGTTCCGTCGCCGTTTCTTTCCGTCTCCCTACCTTTCCCTGACACGTGGGCCCAGTGACGAAACGGCGTTCCGCCCGTGAGGAAGTGGAGACCAAGGCTTTCGTATCAGCGACATGCTTCACATGAGTTCACGTACACAACACACTACACATAGTTTAAGGCTAGGGTCACACGTCCAGTGTACACAGAGCGATGGAAATCTATTTTCCTTGCATAGAAAAATTCCCAAAAAATTCCTAAAAATACTAGAGTCACCACAGAGGTTACTCATACCTTTTCCACGACCCTTTGTTCGCTGGAATATTTCCAGAAATTCTGCAAGCATTCCAACACCCTATAATTAACTCTAAAAATCATATCTTCTTCATTTTAATTCCGTTCTCCACACAACCACCACCTAAATTACTCTAAAATCTTGCTCTATTTATTTGATCTATTACCACCATATAGTTCTTTGTTTGTTTTGTGTTGCTTTTATGTTTAGCAGTAGTCTTATTCGTTCGTGACGATCGACAGAGGGCGACGACTACCAGGAAGGCGAGGACCCGGACTACGTCGGATCGGAAAGCGAGTTCAACGAAGGCAAGTCCTAACTCCCCCTCTTTCCACCACCATCATATTATACCATAATTATTATAACTTGATTTTGTGATATTAAGAATATTGTGATCTTGAGCTGAGCTATGTGAATATATGAGGTGTTAATGAAACCAAACTTGTTTTGACGGGAGCGAGTGAGGGTAGTTTATGTAGTATAAATTACCTTGGTAGGTTCGCCTGTGTGGGTTCCTATGGGAGATACTCGCTTTGGTCGTATAAGGACCGGTTCATAGGCCATCTCACCTAGTCTGATTTTACGTACAGCCACATGTCTATATGGGTAGACATGATCTCACACCCCGTTAGGTAGAAGTATAATATCCACTAGGAGGCCGGAGTGGCAACGGACTATCGAGAGGACACGGTTCTTTGAGTGATCTTCCGTAGTCGATCGGCATGGTTGCCGAGTGATCTTCCATGTAAAACTTATTGTTGTGCCGTGCGAGCACCTTTATATATTGAAAACGGGATCTTTGAGTGATCATCCCAATGGATGCTATGTGATCATCCAACCACCAAGGATTTTGGGATGCCGTGTGATCATCCCTAAAGTTGTGTGGGTTCCGATCCCCGAGTAGACCGTTGTGGAATTATATGGAAACCTTAGGTCGCACCATCCGGTACGAGATCTTGTTAGGCCCGTCGCACCACTAGCTATGGTGTCGGCTACGTCTATCATGTGGGGAAAGTTGTACCCTCTCGAGTGTATTAATTCTATTCGAATAGCCACGTCCTTGGTAATGGGCAAACACTAGGATGAGGTCCCCTTTGATTAGATATTCTCTATAATGTGCTAATGACTTTAATTGGTTTAATGCTAATTCGGAACCGGCGAGAATGGTGATGCTCTCCCGGGGCCCAAACCCCCTTTATTAAAATTATGTTACCATCTCTACCATCCACCCTTTGTTGGGACTTGCCGAGTACTTTATGTACTCACCCCTTCTTGACTCACGATAACGATCACGAGGAGGACTACGACATCAACGAGGAGGCGAACGACGAGGACTAGGAGACACGCGAGGACCTATCGGAGATGCTTTGGAAGGACGTACTAGGACTTAGGGTTTCGACCGCGCTCAAGCATGCCTGTGGAATAGCGTATCGTCGCATTTGTAGTTTTCGTTGTAGTAGCTACCACCCCTATGTAATAAAAGTGCCGCTTTGCGGCCATGGAATATCGTTAGTATTGTAAGGCTTATGGCCATGTCATTTGAACATTGACTATTGTAAGACCTTATTTCTATTTATCAATAAAGCTCGGATTTTATATTATATAAATGTGTGTACCATTTCTGTTTGTGTGCGTATTTGTGCATGATCCTGGCGCAAATACGAATACTTTTCGACTCCTAAAATTAGGGGCCGACAGAGTGGTATCGGAGCCGAGCTTGACCGTAGGACGAAGCCCTAGGATTGGACCGCGATAGGCTATAATAATAATAACAGAAGTGACAGGGATTATTTTACAACAGTTGCTTCTCATTTGTATTGCAAGAATATATGTATATATATATTAATTAACAATTGTTCTAAATTTTGCAGCAAATGGACGACAACCGGATCCGTTCGGACCGTATGATCGTCGAAGGGTTCCCACAACTCCTTTGGGAGACACTCCAAAGACTTGGGGTATACTAATCCTCCTATGTACTTTGGCCGTGAATACGAGGAGGACGGTATGCTCAGATGTGAGGTACACCTGCATGTTCCAGAACATCCGCATTGCCTAGGAATTAAGTCTCGATGCATCCCAATTATTGGAAAAGAATTAAGTGACACTTGTCAGCTCGCAGCACGACAAGCTCTCATGGAATATTGCCAAATATTTGAAGAAGATGTTCAGCATACTCCTGCAAGGTTTTTCCCTGTGCCAGATCAAACTACTCCAGTATGGTGTGAGAAGATTCAAGCCTTGGAGAATATTGGACGACAGATGCCAGAATCCATCATGCCATCTACCGTCAGGTACCTGCATGCCCTTGACTCACTCTATGAAGACCAGCGTAAGGAGCTAAAGAGATGGATAAAAAAGGCCAAAAGGACTGAAGTCAAGGTACGAGACCTGAAGCATGAATTAGAAAAGGCACATAAACAAATGGCAATCATAACAGACAAGATGGAGTTCTATCGACGAGAGCTGCAAGATACTCTGGAACGTCCACACTACATGGACCCATCAAGGAAGATGACTAAAAGAAGGAGGACGTTCGCCATTCCAGCTGATCGCAGGATAGAAGTTCCTGGAATACCAAGAGTTTCACATGATGCAATGAAAGCTATAGACGCTCTGGGGAAGGCACCCGTGAACCCAGAATATGATCCAGAACACCCTGAGTTTGATCCGGACAGGTTCTTCCAAGATGAATCACGCTCCGACCGTGCTAGAAGCATTGAAACTGAGGAATCCGTCGCTGACAATTTTGACAAGATAAAGACTACAGGGGATGCCATGACTGCAGGACCTTCACAGACTCCATCTCGGGCAGGATGCTGATGACGAAAATGTCAATAACCTCTACGCGCTGTGAGATGATCAGCTAGCCATGGCAAGGCAAAGCTGTGCGTTGGACCTTCACGAGATGCAGTTCGTGTGTAAAATAAATAATCCGAACTGTCACGCTTAGCTGTAGAATAAGTGCGCTTAGAATAGCTAGTACCGTGCGCTTGTACCATGTGTTGTTACGAAGCAATCGTAGTAGCAGTCTGTGTACGTGTATATGACGAGACCATGTATCGTATATGTGTACTATCAGAAGTGGCTGTATGATGCTATGTTATGCACGTGTGTTTGTTAAATAAATAATATGCCTGCTTGCTTGCTTGTTGGTGTATATGTGTTTTCTTGTTTTCTTTTCTTTCTTTCCTCTGTTTAAACGCCAACGGGATGTCTTCTTATTCTTGCTGCTAAAATACAGCAGATGGAGAGGAGATCGGCCCGGATCCAGCAACGCCGCGAACGGCGAGCTGAAAGGCGAGTACCGGAAGAAGAGGAACGTGTCGAACCACCACCAAGAGGCAGACAGAATCGTGAAAATCGCAGAGCGCAACTGCTAGAACATGGGCATGAAGAACAACCACAGGGCAATAATGTTCAAGCACCACAAGGCAATGACGCTGAAGCACCAGGTGGGAATAATATAGTGATAGAAGAAGTTAAC
This sequence comes from Themeda triandra, assembly GCA_018135685.1. NCBI lineage: Eukaryota > Viridiplantae > Streptophyta > Magnoliopsida > Poales > Poaceae > Themeda > Themeda triandra. The sequence continues at coordinate 83,655 of JAENPR010001630.1, read as the reverse complement.
CAAGGAAATAATGAAGGAGAACAAGAACTTCCACCACCTCCTCCACCCACCTTAGCAGAAGTTATGGATCGCCAAACACGTCTTATGGAGGCACTTGCTGGAAGACGTGATAATGGAAATGGGCAAGGAAAAATGGCCCAATTTATGAGGCTTAGACCACCCACATTTGACAACTCTGAAGATGATCCTTTAGTGGCGGACGACTGGCTACGTGCTATTATCAAGAAATTGAATGCGTAGGAGCCACGAATGAGGAAAAAGTCACCTTGGCCACACACCGGCTAGTTGGACCTGCGGGTGAATGGTGGGAAAATTACCAAGATGCTTGTTGACGATGTCATCACTTGGGAAGAATTCAAGGAAGCATTCATGCTACCACATTCCCGAAGGAGTAATGGAAATGAAAGCCGAAGAATTCCGCTATCTAAAGCAAGGTGCAATGACAGTGAATCAATATATCCGAAAATTTATGAAGCTATCCCGTTATGCGCCTGATGCTATCGATACTGATAAAAAGAAGCAGATATGTTTCAGAAGAGGTCTTAACTCACAGCTTAGAACACAAATAGTTAGCAGCGTCTACCCTGATTTTAACACTATGATGAATCGGACAATCTTGCTGGAGGCTGAACAATTGAAAGCCGAAGGAGAAAAGAAGCGGAAATTTAATAAGCTAAGTACACGACAGCAAGAAAGGACGCAGCGATTTAAGACCAACAATGCTCCAAGATATCAACCCACTATGCAGTACAGGACGCCTGGATCATTTAACACCCAACCGACGGCTTCCACTTTTCGAAACAACAGTACCGTTAATCAGCCCAAAAATAATAATAGCAATACCACCTCATCCTCAGATCAAGTATGCTTCAGATGTCGCCAACCTTTGGACACGGGATAGCCCAATGCCCATATGCCAATCAAGCAGCTGCCCTCGCTCCCGCACCTTCCACGGAAGTAACCGAACTGCGGCCTCGGGAGTTGGACGAAATGGACCTCAGAACTCGGGTCAACAGAGAAGGAATACCCAAACTTTCGGGCGAGGTGGAGTCAACCACATTAGTGCGGAAGAAGTACATGATGCACCTGACGTTGTGTACGGTGAGTTTCTCGTTAACTCTGCATACGCAAGCGTGTTGTTTGATTCTGGAGCTTCGCACTCTTTTGTTTCTGCTTGTTTTGTATCTAAAAATAATTTAAGAATGGTGTTATTGGCCACCCCTCTATTGATACGCACCCCTGGAGCTGTTCTCAAATGCTTCTTAAAATGTCCTCGAATAAAGATAATGATAAATGGTGTTGAGTTCCAAGCAGATTTGGTAGTTCTGAAGACTGAAGGATTAGATGTAATATTGGGAATGGATTGGTTAAGAAAACATCATGGTAATATATCTTGCCGAGATAAGTCTGTGACTTTAGTAAATCACAATGGGATAAAGGTTGAATGTCACCCCCAAGCTCCAAAAGTTGAACCAATGGTTTGCAGTATAGAAGCTAAGACCGTTGATTAGGTGCCAGTAGTATGTGAATATCCTGATGTATTCCCCGAAGACCTCCCTGGAATGCCACCAGATAGAGATTTGGAATTTATTATTGATTTGATACCTGGAACCGCTCCAATAGCAAAGAGACCATATCGGATGGCAGCTAACGAACTAGAAGAGTTAAAGAAACAGCTACGGGAATTACAGGAAAAAGGATACATTAGACCAAGTTCGTCACCATGGGGATCGCCAGTTTTATTCATGAAGAAGAAGGATGGAAGCCTCCGAATGTGTATTGATTATCGCTCACTAAATGAGGTGACCATCAAGAATAAATATCCACTACCTAGAATTGATGATTTGTTCGATCAGCTAAAAGGAGCCAAATATTTCTCAAAAATAGATTTGAGGTCAGGCTATTACCAACTAAAAATCCGACTTAGTGACATACCGAAAACGGCATTTGTAACTCGCTATGGGCAATATGAGTTCACGGTAATGCCATTTGGATTAACGAATGCGCCTGCATACTTCATGAACTTGATGAACAAAGTATTTATGGAGGAACTAGACAAGTTTGTGGTAGTGTTTATTGATGATATCCTCATATACTCGAGAAGTGCAGAGGAGCATGAACAACATTTGAGAGTAATATTAAATAAATTGAGAGCCCATGAGCTATACGCCAAATTTAGCAAATGTGAATTTTGGCTACAGGAAGTTGCTTTTCTAGGACACATTATTAATGCGGATGGAGTTAAAGTAGATCCGAAAAAGTGAAAGCAAAAGTATCGAAATGGAAACAACCCACAAATGTGACAGAAATTCGTAGTTTCCTTGGGTTAGCCGGTTACTACCGAAGGTTCATCGAAGGATTTTCGAAAATTGCTAGACCCATGACAGCCTTGACTCAAAAAGGAAAAGAATTTAAATGGACAGATGCATGCGAAAAGAGTTTCCAAGAATTAAAGACAAGGCTAACTACAGCCCCTGTACTCACATTGCGAGACATCCACAGAGATTTTGTAGTATATTGTGATGCCTCCCGACAAGGTTTAGGATGTGTCCTTATGCAAGACAATAAAGTCGTCGCGTACGCCTCAAGACAACTAAAGAAGCATGAGGAAAATTATCCGACACATGATCTTGAATTAGCAGCTGTAGTGCACGCACTAAAAATATGGAGACACTATCTTATTGGAAATAAATGTGAAATATTCACGGATCATCAGAGTTTAAAATATATTTTTACCCAGTCGGACCTGAACTTAAGGCAAAGGAGATGGCTAGAATTAATTAAGGATTATGACTTGAGCGTACAATATCATCCAGGTAAAGCCAACGTAGTTGCTGATGCGTTGAGTAGAAAATCTTATTGTCACTATATGACCACTTTGAACCGAAGACCAGAAATAGCACAGGAAGTACACCAATTAAATCTACAGATTGTACCATATTGCACATTAAATACTCTACACTTACGTCCAACGTTGGAAGACCAGAGAAAGGAAGCCCAAATCAAAGACAAGGAAATACAACGTCTTAAGAAGAGAAGTGCTGACAAAGAAATTGAAGGATTTAAAGTCGATGAGCAAGGAACATTATGGTATGAAAATCGGATATGTGTACCCGGGGATGATAAGCTGAGGAAACTAATTTTAGATGAAGCCCACTGTTCAGCATACTCTATTCATCCAGGTTCGACAAAAATGTATATGGATCTTAAGCAAAAATATTGGTGGGCTGGAATCAAGCTAGATATAGCAGATTATGTGGCACATTGCGACACGTGCCGAAGGGTGAAAGCGGAACACCAACGACCAGCCGGATTACTTCAACCGTTGCATATTCCGACATGGAAATGGGATGAGATCAGTATGGATTTTATAGTGGGGCTACCCAGGACACAGAAAGGAAATGATTCGATATGGGTTATAGTGGATAGATTAACTAAAGTGGCACACTTTATTCCTGTGAAGATCAGAGACCGAGGAGATAAATTAGCACAGCTATATATAGATAATATTCTTAAATTAGATGGTGTCCCAAGCCGAATTGTGTCGGACCGAGGCACACAATTCACCTCTCGATTTTGGAAAAGCATGCACACTGCCTTAGGCACCCGCCTAGATTACAGTTCAGCATACCACCCGCAAACGGATGGACAGACAGAACGAGTAAATCAGATATTAGAAGATATGCTACGTGCATGCGTACTCACATACGGAAAAGATTGGGAAAAGAGTTTGTCCTTCGCTGAATTTTCGTACAATAATAGCTATCAAGCGAGTCTAAAAATGGCCCCATTCGAAGCATTATATGGAAGGAAGTGCCAAACACCTTTGATGTGGTCTGAAGTCGGTGAACGAACTCTATTTGGACCAGATATGATTAAGGAGGCTGAAGAACAAGTTGCTAAAGTCCGAGAAAATTTAAAGGCAGCACAAAGCAGACAGAAAAGCTATGCGGACGCAAGACGAAGACCGTTGGAATTTCAACCAGGAGATTTTGTCTATCTGAAAGTGTCCCCTATCGGAGGCACAAGAAGATTCCAAGTCCGAGGAAAATTAGCACCACGATATATTGGGCCTTACAAGATTTTGAAAAGAATTGGAGCCGTAGCCTACCGCCTAGAGTTGCCCCCAGAAATGTCGGATGTACACAATGTGTTTCATGTATCACAACTAAAGCAATGCCTAAGAGTGCCGGAAGTAGAGCAAGTACCCTTGGAAGTAATGGACCTACAGCCTGACTTACAATACCAAGAGAGACCGATTAAAATTTTAGACATCGCCACAAGGCAAACACGGAGAACTGCAGTAAGATTTTGTCGAGTACAGTGGAGCAACCACACTGAGGCAGAAGCCACATGGGAAAGAGAGGACAACCTTAAAAAGGAATTCCCATACCTATTCGAGGAACAATATGAATCTCGAGGACGAGATTCTCTTTAAGGGGGTAGGTCTGTAACACCCTGGTTTTTGACCCGTTTTAAAAATCACTAAAAATTTAAACCTTTTTAAAATTATACGCGTAGGTTTATTTTAAGTTGCGAGTAGATTTTATAAAATAAAATAATCTTGCTTGAGTGAAGTTGTCTTTTTTTTGCTTTTCCTTTGTGTGTTGAACTTATGGTGGTACTCTACCTTGATCTCATTTGAATCCCTTGAATCATCATCAATTGTCTCTTCAATAAATTCTGGGAAAAAGAAAATGAAATAGAAAGAAGCATCACGGACTCAAACCTCCCTCACCCTCTCGCGTGGGCCAAAGTCACGTACACGGCACAAGCAAGGCACAGCAGCGGCAGCCATTTCCTTTCTCTGTTCCCACAGACGAGCGACACCTCCATCCTCTTCACCGCAATCCTCGTGTCCGTGCTCCGACACGACGACCCCACAGTGGCCCGTTCCAGCGCCGAAGAGGACGAGCACACGAGAACCAGCTATACACCGCTTTGATCTGTCTCATCACCTCCTTTTCTTTCCTCGAGCAGCACCGAGCCGTCACATACACAGGAACGGCCGGCGCAAGAATCCCGCCGGCGCCATGGACGCGACCTCACGTCGCACCGACTTCACCGGAGCAAGAGGACGAGACGGCGAGCAGCTCAGCTCCTAGATACTTCCTGAACTCGACCACGTGCGAGAGAACTTGGGGAAAATATCTGGCCACAGGAGAAATATCGCTGCCGCCGTCGCACCGCCATGGCCGCCTATAAATAGGCCGGCGAGGAGACCGCAGCCCGAAGCTCACCACTCCCAGCTCCATTGGAGCCTGGAACACCACACCTCCCCATCCATTCCCATTCTCCACCTCCAGAGCGAGTGCAATCCCATTTAGTCTCAAGTCCGCCGCCATTGGAGCAGAGCTCCCGTGTGCCAGGCCGCTGAGAGCCTCTCCGGCCGAATTGGTGAGACGAGGTGAGTCCCAGATAGCTGCTCTACTTTCCTGTCATCTCTAGTTCCATCACTCACTCTGTTGTGCCCTGCTACCGTGCGGCACCGTCCGTCATGCGAGACTGCAAGCCCTGGCCAAGCATGCATGCACAATCGTATATACCACACACACACGCGTATATATCACACACACGCGTATATATACTACACACACATACAAGCACACCACGCACACATGCAAGCACATCACGCACACACCCAGCATATGTCTAGGCGCTCCTTGCAAGGGCAAGTACGTCACCACCACACCACGATGGAAGCAGCCGCTGGAGCCATGGTCGGCGCTGCCGCCGCCCAGCCACTCAAGGCCGCCGCACTGGAGCCATGGCCGGCACCGCCGCCGCCCAGCCACCGGTGCCTCGTGTGACTGCAACGAGCACCGCCGAGCGCCTGAGCCACAGTCGCTTCCGTCGCACTCACCACGGTGAGCTCTCGCCGCCGCCGCAGACTCACACCGCCACCACTAGCCCCACTAGCAGCTACGTACAAGACTCCAGAGCGCCAGCAGCCTAGCAGTGTCGAGCTCCGGTGAAAGGCCCTTGTTTGGTTTTGATAATTGAGTGACAACTTTAGGTGGACTAACATGTGTGATGGTTGAGATACACAGGAGTTAGTTCACAGGTACATGTGTGTGAGCAACATATGCCATGGTGGAGATGGCTTGGAGATGTTGTGAGGCTCAACACATGAGTTGATAAAGGAGCTCATTGCAAATGAGACATGACATGGAGTCATGTGACCAAGAGGTGAAGATCAAGATGAGGCTTGGCTTGATGGACCGGTTGCAAGTGTGAAGGGCAAGTTGAGGCTGCGAAGCGAAGGACCATGCGATGGTGAAGCTTGGGCAAGACTTGGCGCCGATGGACCGACGCAACGGTGAAGAGCAAGTGAGGTCAAGATCGATGGACCAAGAGTGTCACATGATGATATGAAGTGGATCATATCTTTTGATGATCGTGTCGGTGCATGTTGTTGCATTGGCACAATGGAGGAAGACGGTGGAGATGGAAATGCGCAAGGCAAAGGTATAACCTAGGGCATTTCATTTCACCGGTCTAAGGTTGAGTAGAGAAGTACTTGACCGGATTTAGGATAGATGGCCGTATTATCAAGAGGGGTAATCTTGTTTGCATATCGGTCATCTAGTGCCACTTGAGCGATCTAACATTGCGATGTGCTAGGATCGAGTGGCGTTGTGAGATGAAGAGAAAATCCTTTGAAAATGATTGTGAAAATGCTAACACACAAGCACATGGAGTTGTACACTTGGTGGTGTTTGCACATTTGCAAAGGTGGCGTTTGGACGCGCTGTGGTTTGTAGGGTTGAGTTGGGCTTGGGTCCCTCTCTCCCTCCCGCCGAGCTTGCGGCGGGATTCGGCGCTTTCGGGAAAATTGGAGGCATATTTTCCATTGCGCCGGAAGCAAAATTGTTGAGAAAAAGGAGGCGTCGTCGCGGAGTTGAAACGGTGCTTTCGGAAGGCGGCGGGCCGAGGCCGAAACGGACGGACGCAGGGCAGACGCGTCCGGCGCGTTGTGAAGTGAAGGCCGAAGTAGTTGGCGTGGCAGGACTTTCGGTGCTCGTCCGGTGGGTCTGCGGACGCCCCGAGCGGACGCGTCCGGCGACCGACGTCGGCTTGCGGAGCGCAAAGGTTGAAGAGTTCGGCGGACGCTACACAGTGTTCTGGCCGCGTCCGGCGCTCAAAGGTGCGGACGCGTCCGGCGCGTGTAGTGGTCCAACGGCTAGTTTGCGAAGGTGCGCAACGTTGTGAGCGGCGGACGCTGGGGCGCGCGTCGGCGGGTCGCCGGACCCGGACCGGTATGTTTCGCGCGCACCGGCACGTTGGTGGTTGCACCGGCCGGACGCGTCCGGCGGTGGTCACTAGGCGCGTCCGGCGCATGGCTTCCGAGCGAAGGAGAAAGAGCCGTTGGGCGCCAACGGTCATGTTTGAATCGCAGGGACACGTGGAGCGCGGAGGAGCGCCGGACGCGTCCGGCGGCTTGCTCCGGATGCGTCCGGCGAGTACTGCGGTGTTGCCCGAGGTGGGTAACGGCTAGTTGAGACCTTGGGTCTATAAATACGTGGTTTGGCCGGGCCGTGGGCCGGTTGCCGAGCACGCCCGGCTATGTTGCCTTGTGTGGTGGTGCTTGGAAGCCCTCTAACTCACATATGCTTGGTAGTGACCATCCGATAGTGTGAGAAGAGCGATTCTAGTGCGAGTGCTTTGTGAGATTGCATTTGTGGCACTAGGTGGTTGTGTTGCAAGCCGGAGAGCTTGTTACTCTTGGAGGTTGCCACCTCCTAGACGGCTTGGTGGCAAGAGGCTCCGTGGTAGCACGCGTGGAGATACGGTGCTCCGGAGAAGAGATTGTGAGAGGTCGGTACTCACCTCGCGGGGATCGCGAAGAGTAGCCCTATTGGATTGCGCGTGTCATTGAGTTACCACCCTTGAGTGTGTGGGTTTGCTCGGTGCCTTGAGGGGCTCACTTGAGAGTGGTGTCTTGCGGTGCCTTGCGGGCGTGCCTTGAGGGGCAAGTGACTTGAGGGTCACACCGAAGAACCATCTAGGTGAAAAGACTCGAGGAACCACCGAAGGTGTTGGTCGACACAACAGACGTAGCTTGGGGGCAACCAAGTGAACCTGGTGAAAAATCGCCGAGTCATCTTGTGTCCACACTTCGCGGTGGTTTGCAATCTCTTTCACAAGCTTTGTATTTACTTTTCTTACATTCTTGTATAGCTTGTGTAGTTGCTCTTGTGGTTAGTTAGCTTGAGTAGCTTGTTAATCACCTTCTTGCTTGTGTAGCTAGAAGTAGAGTAAGTTGCCTTGCTTAGCTTGTGTAGTTAAGTAAGATTGAGCTCTTGGGTTTGGCTTGTGTAGCTTTGTCCATGAGCATCTAGTGAGCTTAGGTTGGCTTTGTGCTTTTGCTCATTAGAATTGTGTAGGTGCACACCCGGTTGCTAAAGTACTAGTTGCTTAGGTTTGTGTGACCTTGCAAGCTAGACTTGTTTAGTGTGCACTAGCTAGATTGGCACCTTGTCTTCTTGTTTAGGATCTTTTACAAGGTGCATCTAGAGACATAGATAGAGGGGTGAAAGTCTTGGTTAGGCCGATAGATTTAATTCCGCACTTATATCGGTTAGCCGTAGCGATTTGTTTTAAAAGGACTATTCACCCCCTCTAGTCCGCCATCTCGACCTTACAAGTGGTATCGGAGCCGGGTCTCTCATTTAGTGGTCTTAACCGACCCGAGAGGATGGCGGATTATGGGCTAGATGTTGAGTGTCCACACATTTTTGATGGCACACACTTTGCACGGTGGAGAAATTGGATGTCATGTAATTTTAAGTTTATTTCTCCTCAAATGTGGTGGATTGTAGATGTGGGCTTCTCTTGTGCAATTGAAAGGAAAACTCAAGCACAAAAGAATTGCTTCACTCTCAATTGCCAAGCTACTAACATTCTCTATAGATCTTTGGATGATAGCATATTTGAGGAGATCATGGATTTTGAGTCCGCGCATGAGATTTGGGTATACCTCAATGAGAAGTATGGAGCGGCCTCCGATGAGGAGTCCATGTTGGTGGCACATGAGGTTGTTGAGCATGACCATAACAAGGTTGTTGTGGAGGATTGCTCCACCTCATGGTCAAGTGAGGAAGATGATCAATCTACCTCAAGCTCACTTGACAAGATGGAAGATGTTGCCTCAAGTGATGCAAGTGATGATTCTACCTCAAGCACACTTGACGGCGATGATGGATCATGCTCCAATGATGATGCAACTACAAGCTCTCCAACATCATCATATTGCTTCATGTCACAAGGTGACACTAAGGTATCAAGTTGCAATGTAATTGATCATGATTCATATGATGAGCTTGTTAGTAGACTTGCTAGCATGACCATATCTTTGGAAAAAGAGAAAGCCAAAACAATGAAACTTGAAAATGAAAACTCTTTTCTAAAGACAACATGTGAACAACAAAAGCATCTACTTTATGTTATTAATTGTTCACATGATGTGTTAAACTTGGCCCATGAGGAACTTAGTGTTGCTCATGAAACTTTGTTGCAAGATCATGCTCTTCTCACTAAGAAGTTTTCCATTGAAGAAATTAAAACTAGTGAGAGCTCATCACTTGGGTTGAATGATCAATCACATATGACTAATCTTTGTGATGTAGGGAAGAAGCATGTATCCACCTCTTGTGATGTTTTACTTGCTATGCCATGTTCTTCACATATAGATGCTTGTTCTACTTCCTTGTCTAGTGAGACTAACATTTTGAAGGAGAACAATGAGCTCAAGAAGAAAGTGGAGAAGTTGAGCAACAAGCTAGAGAGGTGCAACAACTCCAAAGTCCTCTTCCGGAAAATGTTGAAGAGTCAAAGGAGCTCTCATGACAAGAGTGGCCTTGGCTTCATCAAGAAGAGGAAGGTGACAAAGGGAGCAAGAAAGTTGACCAAGAAGATGATGAGGCAAGAAGAAGAAAATCTATCTCATTTCATGTGCTATCAATGCCATGAAAAGGGACATCTCGCAAAAACTTGCCCCAATGAAGATAAGCTCAAGTTGAAGAAAGAAGAAGAGAGGCTCAAGCATGAGAAGCCTCAACCAAAACCCCAAGATCTAGTCAAGATCAACAATAAAGTTAAAATTGATGACTTGTTAATCACCTTCTTGCTTGTGTAGCTAGAAGTAGAGTAAGTTGCCTTGCTTAGCTTGTGTAGTTAAGTAAGATTGAGCTCTTGGGTTTGGCTTGTATAGCTTTGTCCATGAGCATCTAGTGAGCTTAGGTTGGCTTTGTGCTTTTGCTCATTAGAATTGTGTAGGTGCACATCCGGTTGCTAAAGTACTAGTTGCTTAGGTTTGTGTGACCTTGCAAGCTAGACTTGTTTAGTGTGCACTAGCTAGATTGGCACCTTGTCTTCTTGTTTAGGATCTTTTACAAAGTGCATCTAGAGACATAGATAGAGGGGAGAAAGTCTTGGTTAGGCTGATAGATTTAATTCCGCACTTATATCGGTTAGCCAGAGCGATTAGTTTTAAAAAGGACTATTCACTCCCCTCTAGTCCGCCATCTCGACCTTACATCCGGACACGGACGCGTCCAGCGAAGTCAGCTCTGGCGAACCCACGGACTCTGCTCTGTTCAGCCGCCCTGCCGGACATCCCTGTTCCGTCGCCGTTTCTTTCCGTCTCCCTACCTTTCCCTGACACGTGGGCCCAGTGACGAAACGGCGTTCCGCCCGTGAGGAAGTGGAGACCAAGGCTTTCGTATCAGCGACATGCTTCACATGAGTTCACGTACACAACACACTACACATAGTTTAAGGCTAGGGTCACACGTCCAGTGTACACGAGCGATGGAAATCTATTTTCCTTGCATAGAAAAATTCCCAAAAAATTCCTAAAAATACTAGAGTCACCACAGAGGTTACTCATACCTTTTCCACGACCCTTTGTTCGCTGGAATATTTCCAGAAATTCTGCAAGCATTCCAACACCTTATAATTAACTCTAAAAATCATATCTTCTTCATTTTAATTCGGTTCTCCACACAACCACCACCTAAATTACTCTAAAATCTTGCTCTATTTATTTGATCTATTACCACCATATAGTTCTTTGTTTGTTTTGTGTTGCTTTTATGTTTAGCAGTAGTCTTATTCGTTCGTGACGATCGACAGAGGGCGACGACTACCAGGAAGGCGAGGACCCGGACTACGTCGGATCGGAAAGCGAGTTCAACAAAGGCAAGTCCTAACTCCCCCTCTTTCCACCACCATCATATTATACCATAATTATTATAACTTGATTTTGTGATATTAAGAATATTGTGATCTTGAGCTGAGCTATGTGAATATATGAGGTGTTAATGAAACCAAACTTGTTTTGACGGGAGCGAGTGAGGGTAGTTTATGTAGTATAAATTACCTTGGTAGGTTCGCCTGTGTGGGTTCCTATGGGAGATACTCGCTTTGGTCGTATAAGGACCGGTTCATAGGCCATCTCACCTAGTCTGATTTTACGTACAGCCACATGTCTATATGGGTAGACCTGATCTCACACCCCGTTAGGTAGAAGTATAATATCCACTAGGAGGCCGGAGTGGCAACGGACTAACAGGAGAGGACACGGTTGCTGAGTGATCTTCCGTAGTCTGATCGGCATGGTTGCTGAGTGATCTTCCATGTAAAACTTATTGTTGTGCTGTGTGAGCACCTTTATATATTGAAAACGGGATGCTGAGTGATCATCCCAATGGATGCTATGTGATCATCCAACCACCAAGGATTTTGGGATGCTGTGTGATTATCCCTAAAGTTGTGTGGGTTCCGATCCCTGAGTAGACCGTTGTGGAATTATATGGAAACCTTAGGTCGCACCATCCGGGTACGAGATCTTGTTAGGCCTGTCGCACCACTAGCTATGGTGTCGGCTACGTCTATCATGTGGGGAAAGTTGTACCCCTCTGCAGAGTGTATTAATTCTATTCGAATAGCCACGTCCTTGGTAATGGGCAAACACTAGGATGAGGTCCCCTTTGATTATCTATTCTCTATAATGTGCTAATGACTTTAATTGGTTTAATGCTAATTCGGAACCGGCGAGAATGGTGATGCTCTCCCGTGGCCCAAACCCCTTTATTAAAATTATGTTACCATCTCTACCATCCACCCTTTGTTGGGACTTGCCGAGTACTTTATGTACTCACCCCTTCTTGACTCACAGATAACGATCACGAGGAGGACTACGACATCAACGAGGAGGCGAACGACGAGGACTAGGAGACACGCGAGGACCTATCGAAGATGTTGGAAGGACGTACTAGGACTTAGGGTTTCGACCGCGCTCAAGCATGCCCGTGGAATAGCGTATCGCTTCATTTGTAGTTTTCGTTGTAGTAGCTACCACCCCTATGTAATAAAAGTGCCGCTTTGCGGCCATGGAATATCGTTAGTATTGTAAGGCTTATGGCCATGTCATTTGAACATTGACTATTGTAAGACCTTATTTCTATTTATCAATAAAGCTCGGATTTTATATTATATAAATGTGTGTACCATTTCTGTTTGTGTGCGTATTTGTGCATGATCCTGGCGCAAATACGAATACTTTTCGACTCCTAAAATTAGGGGCCGACATCTTACTTTCACCACAGGACAGAATCAGAGGGTTATGGTCAGAAACATCCCTTGGAAGTTTCCTAACCAATGCCTGAGGGAAAATGTCCTCCCAACTATTTGTCACAAGAATCCTATCTAGCTTAACAAACGTGGGGGGTTCTTGGTTGTTAGACCAAGTATACCCACCACCACTCATAGTGATTTCCCTTAATTCATAAAAGCTAATGAGAGAATTAAAAAGACCAGTATGTCTGTGAACACCATCCCCAGTACTTTTTTCAGCAGCATACCTTATAATATTGAAATCACCCCCAATCAACATTGGTTCAGTGTTCTCAGCACAGAATTTAGATAACTCATTCAGAAAAGGGCGTTTCCCTTCATCCTGCGCATCCCCATACACTATCAGTAAGTTCCATTTGATTTTATTAGCTTTATCCTAGAGATTTAATTGCATCATGTACATCATAATGTTCAAGCTTAACACCTACCAGAATGCCTCCTGATTTCCCATTAGAAGGGTTCCACATCCACAAATATTCTTGTTGTATATCAAAATTTTTTGTTAGTCTCTCACAATCTTCAACCATGGTCTCTTGCAGACCAATAAAATGAAACTTATACTGAGAAATAAGATCACTCAAGAAAGTAGAGGTCCCTTTCTTTTTTAGACCCCTACAATTCCACACTGGCCTTGTATATTCATTATTTTCTTTTTCTTTTGGTTTTTCCTACCCCAGGATCTTCCTGGTTCTTGATGCAGCTTTTTTTAGTAGAAGGAGAAAATTTGACAGGTTTCCTGCCAATTCTCTTGTTTTTTCTAGATGCTACCTTGTTAGAATCATCTGGCTCAGATGATTCTCCCTGGATCCAATCAATTTGTAACATGTTATCATTATTTGTATCAACCAAATCCTCACACTCCTCTAAATGCACATTAGAATTACTTTGGTTCTGTTTCTGGAACAAATTATATCTAGCAGTCTCAATATCTTTAAGTAAATCAAAAGGCACACTATTCACAGTATCAATAACAACACCCATTTTGCTAGATAACACATCAATATCATCATGTGAAAGCTCAGAAATAGATGGTGGGAGATCAGTATTACCTTCCAAGTTCCTCTTCTTGGACATGGCTTCAGCTTTTTCTTGTGTAGTCATGGTAATTTCTTTCCTGAGCCTTTCACTTCTTCGCTTCTCAGGTTCCTCATTGACAATTTTATCACTGACAGTGGATATATCAGCAGCCTCAGCCAACTTCATCTTGTCTTCATTCACAGCTTTTGCAGGGTCTTCATCATCATTCAGAGTCAACTGCTCCACAGGGTCCGCCTTACCATCCTGCTCCATCTTATCTTCATTTACATTCTTCTCAGCTTCTTTTTCTTCATTTTGACTGCCCTGAGTGAATACAATCTGATCATCTGTCATAAATACTTCAGGTGACTGCTGGTTCTTGTCATTAGCATCATTGTTGGTGCCAATAAAGTCCACATAACTAGCTCCAGTTTCCAGCTGTTTTGCAGTAGTATCATCTGCCTTAGCACTTTCCAGGCTGTTCTTCAGGTGAGCTTGTTTTTCATACAGCTTTGAGAAATCCAGATCAGGAGGCATAGTGCCAAAGTACCACACCTGCCTATTATCTTCAAGACCCACATCCTTAGAACATCCCTGCCCTTCATCACCATAAGCATTTATCTGTCTCAGCTTCTCACTCAAGGAGTCACTGTCATCATCTGAATCACCATAGTCTTCAAGCTGACCATCTTCTTGCATCATATTGGTTTGCTTCATATATGCCTTCTTTGCATCCCCCGTGAACCCAGATCCATCAGTCCTGTTATATCCCATCTTGGGAGGGGCAGATGCAGCAATTGTCACTTTGGCTGTTGTCCAGACCTGCTCCCTTTCTCGCAAACTTGCTGTTTGTCTTTTCTTCTCCCAGATCTGTCTCCCCCACATTTGATTTGCCAATGTACTTGTTCTTTTTTTGGAGAGGGTTGGCTTTTGTCACCTACTTTGATACCACTTTTCAGCATTTTTTCCCCTTCTTCCACTTCAACTTCTCTTTCATAGGTGAACTGATATATGACCATTCCCAAAGCACATCTAGCAGTAGCTGGAACTTTGGTCACATCAAGGCAGGCAATTCTAATTCTGACATAGTCATACTTGAATCTTGTGTTGACATCAACCTCTCTGGATTTCCCCACCAGGCCTCCAACCTTGGCAATGGTCCTGACTGATCTCTGATCAGTGGGGATCCCATGCACCCTGAACCATGCTTCCTGTAGCATTCCAAGAGCCCCTGCCCCAGGCGTCCAAGCAGCAACCCTGATCTGAGCATCAGCAAACTCCATGGGCAAGAACTTGAAGTGGCACCACTGGTTCAACAGCTTGGCACTAGGAAATCTCATGGTGAATTTCTTTTCCCCAATCTGTTTGGCTGTTGGTATAAATTAAGTGCACATAAAATATGAAGGATTCCGCAAGCGCACAGAACTTACCATTGTAGCATTTTATCGGGAGTAAACCAGGTATCGTTATTTATATTTTACCACAGGGAAGCAAGGGTTAAAGAATCTGATACTCACCATCATGCATCTACTAACTTAGTAAACCAACTAACTATAGCAGGGGATAAATGATACATGAAATGATAGGATTTATACAATGTGTCACACATGGGATAGGTCTCTAAAGATATACAACTAGTTAACTTGGGAGATCTAGGGTGAGGTCGATTCCTATGATATTCTTATCACATGGTCAAAGATATACCCAACTATGCTAAGACTTACCACACTCTTGTGCACTTCGGGACGTCACTAGACAGAGAGCAACACAAAGGATACCTCTACCGACGTGACTACGGTCCTACAATTTAAGAACCCGCCGACAGATATGGACGGGCCGTCACCTCCCTCCCGTAACTACCATACAACTAGGGAACAGGGTGTATTCATAGGCAGAGCATCGTATAAACACCACGCTTACATGAGGCTCGGCTACCTAGCCTAGTCGACAAACTAGAAGGCTAAGCGCTCTATGAGCTAGCACACAAAAGGAATGATAAACTCAACTAGCAAGATATATTCAAAGTAAGCATAGCCACATGAATAAGAGAATAAGTATAAGTCTTACAGAATGTTGAAGTGAAGATACAAGGCTTTACCAAGCCCCATGACTAGATCCGGAACCTTGAGCAAGATCCCAACTCGACCCTCTCTCCCAAGATACTAATCTATTACATTGGAGAAGCTAGACCTAATCCCCTAGAGAGAAGAGGTCATCCTTTCAAGGGACACCTCTACCTCTGATCCCGGGCCGGGAGATAATGAATTAGGGTTTAAGGGATGCCTCCTCCGGGGCCAGGGGGCCCCGCTTATATAGCCCCTAGGATGCACCGCAGCCCTCGAATCAAACCGACCTAAACGGACGATTATTATTCATCCTCAAAGGCGGTGGAACAGGATCCGCGAGGCCGACGCCGATTGGCCGAGGTGCCCCGGCGGCCGCCCAAGGGGAGTCGGCCGACTCTCCACCGAGCCCGTTCGGGCTCCCGCTTTGGTCCAGAGCCTTCTCGAACCTTCCAGACATGCACTTTTCACCGGTTCCCGATTATCTCTATGTAAACCCGACATGTGGGCCTTCCTTGGGTATTTTCACCGACACCCCGCAGAAATGCATTCACCAAAACTCGTGGAATTCCTCGGCAAGATAACCCCTATATCTAGTTGGTGAACATATTTTAGTCCTTTCTCATGTTTAGTTGACGGTAAAAATTGACACTCAACGACCGTCAACAACTCCCCCAAGCTTACCTTTTGCTCGTCCCCGAGCAAAGATAAACTCGGTGTGGATCGAGTTGCTACAATGCTTTCACGCCTCAAAAGTACACATGCGTTCAAACAAGAACTCTCCTCCGAATTAGAGTGAACTATTCTGACTCAAAACTTACTCATATTACCTTTCACCATGGGGCTTGTAACCGTCACTTGGGTCTTGAGCAATTGAAAGACAGAACGGTCAAGTCAAGCGCTATGTTTCTCGCTCTTTGATCAACTATTATTCCGTAGTTTTTGCAAGATTTTCAAATAAAACTCGAGTTCCTTGTATGAACCTTTCGTGTCCCTCATTTGTGGTATTTTTGGATCCTCTCCAAGGCATGAGTAGTGTATGCCTTCTCTTCTCTCGAATATGTGGTATTTGTGGAACTAAGGCATAGTGAAAAGAGCCTTCTCTCTCTCACCCTACTTTCTAATAGGCTTATGTGGAGCTCATAGGTGGGGAGACACTCAAACTCACTTGCATATATTGCACAGCTTAAGACATGGATCCAATAGGAACTAAAATAATAATAAAGTCATATGTGCATGTGAATGAGGAAATGGGTGATAAGATGATGATAGGATAATGATGAGATGATGATAATAAGGAAATGATTATAAGGGGTGATCACTTGGTGAACATCTACTTCTACACTTGCTCCTTTGGGGATAACATACCTCCTTTTATTTGGAAACTTTGAAGACCTTTGAAGAGGAGGACTTGGTTGCTTTTTTTTTTTTTTTTCTCTCTTCTTTTTTTTCTCTTTTTTTTCTTCTTTTTTTTTTAGAGCAACCAATCCTCTGAAAACGAAACTTTAGCAACGGGAGTGTATAATTTGAAATGATAATGACTGGAGCTTTTATGTAGACAAATGGAATGGCGATGATTATTTCTAGATGTTCACTCCCGTGATAGGAGTAAAACCTTTTTCTCGAATGGAATGAAATGAGTGGCATATGTATATGTGGATGGATGGATGGATGGATGGATGGATGCGTACTCCCGGGGTAGGAGCAAGATAGGTGCGTATCTCCGTGGTAGAGACAACACAAGATATGGGGGAATGCGTACTCCCGGGGTAGGAGCAAAGATAAGTGTGTACCTCCGGGATAGAGATAGCACAATATGTGATGGATGTGGATCTATATGTGGGTGGTACTTCTAGGGACAAGTAGCACGTAATGAATGTAGTATTTATAAAATGGGTGCATACTTCGAGGACAAGTAGCATAGATCAATGGATGGAGAGCACATAGTATTGACTTTAACCGCATAACCGATTCCTTATGGGTCCACAAGATAACCACACTCAATGCCTATAAAGACTACACTCAATGCCTATAAAATGTTCTATATAAACAGATGGGTTTTCCTAGTCTAGTAAGCATGAATATATGGCCGAGGTAGGAATTTGAACTCTCATCATAAAGGAACTCATCATGCAGAATTTAATATTTTCACGTATAAATTCTCCGTAACTCTAGTATCTCTAGGAACAAGATGGACAGCAGCTCAAAACCTTCCCATATAATACCCATCAACCACCTAGACTTAGATCAAGTGTTTGCTACCCACAAGTTTCGTGTTCAGAGCAAATCTCAAATCTAAACAAGTTGTGTCCAAAACTCGGGAGAGTGCAAGGTTGAAAACTAGGTACTTGAAAGGAATTACGGCAGAGCAACTATTCATCATCTCCATGTAGAGTTTATTCTAGGGATCACTTTTAAGACAGACTACAAGAACTCTCCAAAAGTAGAAAAGAAATCTTCCTGGGTTTCTATAGTTATGCATCTTTTTTTAGTTATTTTAACAAAGCAAACTCTAACAAAGCATAGATAGATAAGTTGGAAACACTTAGCTTGGTACACGGGGATGCCCTCCCCCAAGCCGGATGTTGACATAGTCCGCCGTTGTTGCCGACATGTGCGATGAAGACGTTCTAGTCCTCCAGAGTGTCATAGATAGTTGCCGTTGGAGACAAAGATTTGAATGTTGCGGACAAAGACTCCGACAGAGACTGGACATCCTTCTCGTCTGTTAGCTCTTCTCGATCTTTTATGTTCTCGTGAAGCTCAAATAGACAACAAAGCTTGTGGAACTGATTAAGCATTAGTGATAAAAACCTCTAAGCCTTGGCAGTCTAGAACCGCCTTAACTCAAATGTCTTCTAACAGATCACAAGAAATATTTTTATCTTTTTATAATAAAGGATGCAAACAGAGAAAATAGATATGCTGAAAAATTATTTTTATGCCACCACAATGAATGATTATTCACATGGGGCTTAGTAGTTTTTTTTTGATGCAAAATGCGAAAATCTTTATTTTCTTTTTTCTAGTGCGAGATAGTAAAGCGAAGATGCAATTAAGATGCATGTAGGGAAAATAAATATGCTTAAAGGAAAATGCAATGCTATGAAAGGAAATGCTGATAAATACCAAGTTACCTCCTTGGCGAGGGTTCGTGATTTGAGTCCTTCGAACAGACTTCTTGTCATGTTCACTCCTTCGTGCATCATTTGATCCCAAAGGTAGAGACCTTGAGACCTTGTGATGAAGAGTAGATGCTTCTAGTGGTCCTTTACTTCTTCTTGGAGTTTGCCTTGCTTGATTGACCTCTCTCCTTGAGCATCTTGTCTTCTAAAATTTCACTCCTTCTTTTTTTTTATATGCCTAGACCTTGTGCTCCACTCATTATTTCTTCTCAACGTGCAAGAGCGATGGGGGCTTGAAAAGAGGAAGAGCATTGCCGGATCATTGTTTGAAGAGTCATCGTCCTTCCTCCCCCAAGCTTGACCTTGTTTGTCGCCGCCATGTGAAACAAAATATGAGTGTTGAGTCATCCCTCGAGTGTGTTGTACTCCTATGTCCTCGATACTGTTTGTCCTCTCGTTTGTAAGCCTTCATGTATCCGAGAGGGACTTCGATTATAGGTCTCGTTGAGTAGAGATATCTCTTTTGCATTCTCGCTTTTGTTTGGACTATCCAATCCGTGATGAGCGTACGCATTAGCTGCATGATCTTCTCTCGTCAACCATTCTTGATTTTCATTGAGTCTTGGTTGACGCATTGATGTTCATTGGAGATGTAGACTCGACTTCTTCCTTGATGGTCTTTGCCTTCTAGCGGCATGGCGAAGAGTTGTACGCTATCCATCTTGATGATCAAGGAAGGAGCTTCTTTAGAATTTGTATGCATGCTTCATCTCCAATGGCTTAGGGACATTATCTTGTAACCATGGTCATGGTCCTTCAAGGCTTGGTCGATGGTCAACCCTTGATTGGTGATTGGTTGACACAAGGATGCATGCTTATCATGCCATCCTTGTCCTTGCCGCCAATGTGCAAGATGGTGTCTTCACTCTTCGAACAATGAGAGCAGTCTTTAATTGGCTAAAATGAGATGTGTTGCACCCGCTCCTCATTGGCATCCTAGCTCGAGTTTTGGGCTCAATGCTATGATGTCTTCAAAGTTGCTCATAGCTTGTCGCCTTGATCCACTTTTTTGAGTGAGTTCAAGATGTTGATCCTTCTTGTGGCACTCTTGTCTTCTCCTTTCTTCTATCACCGAAGTGGCAATTTCACAGTGATGCCAATCCACGAACAATCGTGCACATCATAAATTCTTTCCGCAAAATGTTAGTGGACGCATACCCGAAGGATTGCAACAATTTCAAACTATGGGCTATTATCCACCTTCTATTTGAAAGTTCATCTATGCTAACAAGGAGATGGATTTCGAGTTACTTTAGTATAGACTTTATTTATCATGTTTTCTAACAAATTTTTATGGCACGTTAACATGGTTCAAGGCAAAGGTAAGTTGCAACAAAAGACAATGTGAACGATATTTGTTACTTACAATTCTTCCTTGGACGATGAATGAGTTGTGTCTTTTGTGTGAAGTTGTTGGAATTCATCATATGCCTTGCTTCATCTCTGAAGTGTGTTCATCTCTTGACTTACCCAAATTGGCTTTGAGAGTTTTCTGTAGGGGGTTAGTCCAACAAAATAATCAATATCTACTAAAACATAATTTTAGCTCAATAACCAAACTAGACTCCATGTCTAATTTAATTAAGGAAGGCTATTTAACCTAAGCACCACGCTTAATTTAAAAGCCAATGGAAGTATTTCGAGTACTTCCAAACCAAAGCATGCTTTAGCAAACAAAGGTAGCATGAAAGCATTATAGAGAGTTACTTAAACAGAGATGACAGAGCATGATCATGGTGACGATTTTTTTTTCTTTTAGATGCAAATGGCATGGGTAAATGCAAGAAACAAAACATGCAATGGATTGAGCAAATATCAAAGAATAGAGTGGATGCATGAATTCTTAAAAGTAAACATGTAGTGAGATGCAAGAAGTTAAAAAGATAACTACTCATCAATTTTAAAGTCCATGAGCAAGACTATCTCACCTTTCTTGATCATACTTACCATGACTCACATGATGAAATTTGTGAGTGGTGCAAAGATCTATGTTCGTCACTTGTGATGTGATTTGAAATTCTTGTGACGACGACCTTCTCTACATTCTGTGAGGTGGCAGGGTTCCAATGTTGATGAATGTTGAATGTTGGGGGACCCTGGGCTCTTCATTGTCTTGTGGAAACTTGTCGGGAGGTCGAAACGACATCTTTTGTCCCGTCTATTCCACAACTCAACAAACAAGGGGTAATCCTACTAAAGCTAGTGATACACTAAATTAGCAGACATCAAGATCACTATCAAAAACTTAACACCGATTGCTTCCCGGCAACGGCGCCAAAAATGCTTGTTGGTATAAATTAAGTGCACATAAAATATGAAGGATTCCGCAAGCGCACGAACTTACCATTGTAGCATTTTACCGGAGTAAACCAGGTATCGTTATTTATATTTTACCACAGGGAAGCAAGGGTTAAAGAATCTGATACTCACCATCATGCATCTACTAACTTAGTAAACCAACTAACTATAGCAGGGGATAAATGATACATGAAATGATAGGATTTATACAATGTGTCACACATGGGATAGGTCTCTAAAGATATACAACTAGTTAACTTGGGAGATCTAGGGTGAGGTCGATTCCTATGATATTCTTATCACATGGTCAAAGATATACCCAACTATGCTAAGACTTACCACACTCTTGTGCACTTCGGACGTCACTAGACGGAGAGAGAGCAACACAAAGGATACCTCTTACCGACGTGACTACGGTCCTACAATTTAAGAACCCGCCGACAGAGATATGGACGGGCCGTCACCTCCCGTAACTACCATACAACTAGGGAACAGGGTGTATTCATAGGCAGAGCATCGTATAAACACCACGCTTACATGAGGCTCGGCTACCTAGCCTAGTCGACAAACTAGAAGGCTAAGCGCTCTATGAACTAGCACACAAAAGGAATGATAAACTCAACTAGCAAGATATATTCAAAGTAAGCATAGCCACATGAATAAGAGAATAAGTATAAGTCTTACAAAATGTTGAAGTGAAGATACAAGGCTTTACCAAGCCCCATGACTAGATCCGGAACCTTGAGCAAGATCCCAACTCGACCTTCTCTCCCAAGATACTAATCTATTACATTGGAGAAGCTAGACCTAATCCCTAGAGAGGAGAGGTCATCCTTTCAAGGGACACCTCTACCTCGATCCCGGGCCGGGAGATAATGAATTAGGGTTTAAGGGATGCCTCCTCCAGGGGCCGAGGGCCGCTTATATAGCCCCCTAGGATGCACCGCAGCCCTCGGATCAAACCGACCTAAACGGACGATTATTATTCATCCTCAAAGGCGATGGAACAGGATCCGCGAGGCCGACGCCGATTGGCCGAGGTGCCCGCCGGCCGCCCAAGGGGGAGTCGGCCGACTTCTCCACCGAGCCCGTTCGGCTCCCGTTTGGTCCGAGCCTTCTCGAACCTTCCAGACATGAATTTTCACCGGTTCCCGATTATCTCTATGTAAACCCGACATGTGGGCCTTCCTTGGGTATTTTCACCGACACCCCGCAGAAAATGACATTCACCAAAACTCGTAGAATTCTCAAGATAACCCCTATATCTAGTTGGTGAACATATTTTAGTCCTTTCTCATGTTTAGTTGACGGTAAAAATTGACACTTAACGACCGTCAACAACTCCCCCAAGCTTACCTTTTGCTCGTCCCGAGCAAAGATAAACTCGTGTGGATCGGGAGTTGCTACAATGCTTTCACGCCTCAAAAGTACACATGCGTTCAAACAAGAACTCTCCTCCGAATTAGAGTGAACTATTCCGACTCAAAACTTACTCATATTACCTTTCACCATGGGGCTTGTAACCGTCACTTGGGTCTTGAGCGGTTGAAAGACGTAACGGTCAAGTCAAGCGCTATGTTTCTCGCTCTTTGATCAACTATTATTCCGAGTTTTTGCAAGATTTTCAAATAAAACTCGAGTTCCTTTGTATGAACCTTTCGGTCCCTCATTTGTGGTATTTTTGGATCCTCTCCAAGGCATGAGTAGTGTATGCCTTCTCTCTTCTCTCGTAATATGTGGTATTTGTGGAACTAAGGCATAGTGAAAAGAGCCTTCTCTCTCTCACCCTACTTTCTAATAGGCTTATGTGGAGCTCATAGGTGGGGACACTCAAACTCACTTGCATATATTGCACAGCTAAGACATGGATCCAATAGGAACTAAAATAATAATAAAGTCATATGTGCATGTGAATGAGAAAATGGATGATAAGATGATGATAGGATAATGATGAGATGATGATAATAAGGAAATGATTATAAGGGGTGATCACTTGGTGAACATCTACTTCTACACTTGCTCCTTTGGGGATAACATACCTCCTTTTATTTGGAAACTTTGAAGACCTTTGAAGAGGAGGACTTGGTTGCTTTTTTTTTCTTTTTTTTTCTCTCTTCTTTTTTTTTCTCTTTTTTTCTTCTTTTTTTTTAGAGCAACCAATCCTCTGAAAACGAAACTTTAGCAACGGGGAGTGTATAACTTGAAATGATAATGACTGGAGCTTTTATGTAGACAAATGGAATGGCGATGATTATTTCTAGATGTTCACTCCCAGGATAGGAGTAAAACCTTTTTCTGAATGGAATGAAATGAGTGGCATATGTATATGTGGATGGATGGATGGATGGATGGATGGATGCGTACTCCCAGGGTAGGAGCAGCATAGGTGCGTATCTCCAGGGTAGAGACAACACAGTATATGGGGGAATGCGTACTCCCAGGGTAGGAGTAGCATAAGTGTGTACCTCCAGGATAGAGATAGCACAATATGTGATGGATGTGGATCTATATGTGGGTGGTACTTCTAGGGACAGAAGTAGCACAGAATGACCGGATGAACATGTAATCTGCACATCAGATGTTTCACTGAATGAACATGTGGCTGCCACGGCACTGCTCGTTGATAAAGAAGCTTTTATTAAAATTCAACACTTTGGAAGTGTTGATACGAACACAAGGCTCCATCAGTCCTAACGTACACAATGCTGTTAGGGTTGATATAAAATCTTAAAAAACACTTCTGGCCAATATTATACAAATCGGTCCACATCGGTCCTGCATCTAGTCTTAACGAACACAAAGCTCCGCTGAATGAGAATGCAAATATCTGCATTTTCACAAACGGAATAGCTAGCTGGGAAAAGTTGAACTGCTAACACATCGAGTGACATTCTGAAAATCAAGATATGTAAACAACTACGTATATATTATATGTGTGAGCACAACTGTGGTAAAGGGTGGATTTGTTCTTGCTTAATGAATCCTGTGCAATGCACGTTCGAGAAAAAAAATGGTACAGGGTGGAACTTTGTTCTATTATAAAAAAAATATATGTGTAAGCAAAGTGAAGAACGGATGGCTGATCAGATGCAGTTATCCCACGCAGTGTGACCTGCCGAAATATTAATACAAATCGTTTTTTTTCTCAAACTCATGCGATTCTTGCTAAAATATTCCCACATTTGTCGTCCCTACTAGTTAGTTCTTTATGCAACGCGGGATTATATTCAGTGTTGTTCCAATAGGTCACGGCTGCCATTATATACTTTACCGAGTCCTAACCCATCATTGATCTCAGGTTACAAGGATACTAGGATGGTGCACTACCTGGAAGAAACAAGGTTTCGGACAAGAGAACAGCCATAACCACCAGAAATACTCCGTTTTCATGTCCAGTGTTACAGAACGCAGTTCCTTGCTGGTGACATGTTTGGAGGTTCTGAAAGGAAAATATTCAGAGTTTCAGACCCGCTTCACATTCTGATGCTGTTTCCAAATTCCAACACCTGCGCATCTTCGTCCCGTGTCAGAGTTGATCCAACCAAATGTCAGATCGGGTAAATGCTGTCGAGCCATATTTTTTTAATAGTAAGGTCATGTCAGTTTATCGTACAAGGATTCATAATGTTAAGGACAGATGGATTTGTTTCGTGTTCTCTCTTGTTCTGAACTTTTTAACTTCTAACTCTGAACTGTCTTGTTCTGAACTCTGGAATTTTACAAACATCTTGCTTACAATGAGATGACGACTTATGGAATGTAGGGAAAAACATGTCAAGCCTTAGACTGTCGTGAATGAATACAATGCAATGAACTATAATTCTGGGACATCCAATTTCTTCCCTAGAGTCAGAAATTCAGTGTACTGAATAACATAGCTTTTGCATGACCTCAAGTCACTAATTCCATTTCTTCCTTGTACTGAGATGAAGAACAATATAACTATCAGGGTCCACAGGAAGTTGTACCAAAATCATTCAATTTTATGACATTACTCATGACTCATGAGTTCCACCATTTAACATCACATGATTTACTGTTATTCAAATGAAATTGGTCCCTGGTTTTTCATTCTTGTTGGTTTGCTATTGTGGAAAAGGTCATACTCATTTGATGTGCATTCTAGTTGTTAACTAACTGAATTTTGGTATATGGCTTGTTATATAACACTCCCCTGCCATCACCACATTTGTGTGTTTTATAGTGCTAATTACTTCCACAACAACCATTAAACATCACATGATGTACTATTATTCGACTGAAATTGGTCCCTGGTTTTTCATTCCTCTTGGGTTGTTTTTTTGGAAAAGGTCATAGTCATTTGATGTGCATTCTAGTTGTTAACTAACTGAATTTTGGTATATGGCTTTCATATAAACCCCATTCCATCACCGCATTTGTGTGTTTCATAGTGCTAGTTACTTCCACAACCAAATGATATCCAACTCCACTCTCATGCAGGTGTTTGCACTACTATTTCATTCGGTTCCAAAACCAAACAAAAATTATATAATGAGTTTACGTTGAGATTTTAGAGGGAACTGAGATTGAATGCTGCTAATGTGTATTTTTGGATTGCCACATCGATTGTGATCGCGGAAGTGTAGTAGTGATACATAGGCTATAAACAAGGCAACTCTACCCTAGCGCTATAAACAAGGCAACTCTACCATAGCACGGGATCTCTAAGGAAAAACAAGGCACCTCTATATGTTTGCTTGTTGTTTATGTAGTTCAGTTGAAACCATCCAACATTTGTTCTCTTTTCAAGTTTTATTTAGAAATACTGTGCATATCATCTTTGGAATTCAACCGTCTACTAGTTTTGCTAATTTATTTGGTTCTCGGATTCATGGATTATGTCCTAAAGTCAAAACCCAAATTCTCCTAGGGGCAGCTGCACTTTGTTGGGCGACGTACTGAATCAGATAGTGATCTATGCTACATACAGAGGAGGACCAACTACCTTGTTGAGCGACGTACTGAATCAGATAGTGATCTATGCTACATAGAGAAGAGGACCAACTACTATTCGCTGCAGATTTAATAATCGTATAGCGGACTAGTTTCCTTGCCTGCTGTGCTCACTAGTAGGGCATATGCTATTTTTGTTTCTACACTGTGTTTCAAGCCTTATGGCTGCTCTTTTGTATTCCTAACTCTCGGCTGTGTACCACCGATGAATGGCAGAGGCCGGAAACTTTTGTTCCCTAATCTAAAAAAAAAAATGTTTGCTTGTTCTAATTCTTGACAGCTCTATATATTTGTTCATTGTAATTCTTTTCTCAAATCTAGCAAAGATGAGATAGATAAATGCATTTGAACAACAAAACTGAATTTTAATGGCCATATTTACATGCACCATCAGTCACGACAAGCACAATCTCTACTGAGAAAAATATGTACTTTCACAAACGAATAACCAAAAATACAAAAAAAATATATATATATATATTGTCAGTTGGGTCTTGGGCAACCTTTGGACCATGAACATGGGTTACAAATGGAGTAACACACAACTTCTAACAATCTCAATGAAGATGCTATGAACAACTATACAATCTTTGTGAGCAAAGTGAAGAATGGATGACTGAGGTCACCATGGCAATGGTGAACAGCTGAAGTATTCCTAAAAATCTTCTTTGTAAAATCATGCACCTCTTTTGTGTCTACATTGCACGACTCGGTTTGAGTCTAGGAGCTACTATGAGTTAAATGTCCCTTAAGATGGGCCATCCTTTCTTTGTGACCTCATCAATCTTGGAGTTAATTCTCTTTTGGGTATTCGCAGGACAGAGCTCAGCGGCATATGCATTCAGTTTTGCAGCTAGTGTTGATGTCAAGAGCTCCTCCTCCGGTAAATTCCCAATCAATTGCAAGAGGAATGGCTTGCGCTTCAGTTCAAATTTCTAGCATAGAAATTCAGCTCATATAAATACAAACAGGAAATAAAAAGTAGCATAATGAATTGGATCATCAAAGGGAAGTATAGTGGAATTGCTACCTGATGTTCTGGTTCAGCAGGATGAAACACCCCCAATGGTTGGATCTGTGTGGTGATAACGCTGCTACGATCTTTAGCTTGTTCTTTTTCTTTGCTAAGAGCAGCCAATCTGGCCTCAATGGTTCCATTAGTGAAGATAAAAGACCTGCAACCACATCAGTGAGTCCACAATTATGTTCATGTCTTTTGTACCTACCCAATCACATAACATCCATAATGTTGATTCACGATTCATGAAAATTATTTTCTTAAAATACAAGTGGCATGATACACCATATAGTAAATAGATGCATGTCAGCCCAATCTATTATAAATCATGATACCATCATTTGAAGTAAAAATGGTGACTTTAATCTGATAGTAGCATCATGCAATCACTGTAACTGAAATTTGCCTAACACGAACTGGGTACAGGACGTTTATGTTTATGTTTGTCAATCAAATTTATTATCAGTTTCATGATATAACATGATTGAAGGAAAAAGATCATGACTTTAGTCTGAAAAATGGCAAGGTTATCACAAACTTACTAGACAAAAGGGACACTGCAAGTCATGCAAGAGAAAACAGACCATTTTTGCCAGAAGGAGATGATCACTCAATTACCTATACTGGTTGCCAACATCTGGCCCTTGCCCAAACACCACCCGTGGGTCATGACTTGCCCAGAACACATCCAAAAGCTGCCTGTAGTGAATCAACCGGGGATCATACTCAACCTAATAATTAGTTCAAGAGACACAATCCGTCAATGCCAATCATCGTTTCTCAGGGAACAAACACCAGTGCAAGATTACTTCCAAACTAAACCAATAAACAAAAACGAAGCATGAATGCACTACAAAGCGAGCGGACACGCCAATTTCTTCAAGCAGGCCAGAAATGTCTCAATTTCTTCAAGCGCACGGCTACACTACACATGAAGCTACTTGAACAGCACCTTGACGCACTCGGCGTGGTCGGCGAGGTTGCGGTACTCGGGGTTGGCCTTGGAGCCGCCGGCGTAGCCAACGGAGGTGCGGATCACGCCGGGGAGGCACCCGAACGCCGCCTCCGACCGCCAGAAGCTGCCGAGCGCGAACACCGCCGTGGCCGGCGCTCCCCCGCGCGGCAGCACTGCTCCCCGGACGGCGCCGCCGCGGCCCGGGAGGCGTGCGGCCGAGGCTACCGCGGCGAGGAGGGCGAGCACCCCTATGAAGGCCGCGACGGCGGCGGAGGGCGCTGCCATGGCGTCGGCCGGAGATCGGGATCGCGGAGGTGCGTGACCAACCGGCGGGTGGGGGGTTTGGTTGCTGCTCGTCGGTGTGGGACTACTCGAAGAGTCCAAAGGGTTGGTGGTGGTGGGCTGGTGGGCAGTTGGGCCGTCTGGATCGAGCAAGTGGTCCCACTAATGGGCTTGAAGGCCACGTTTGGGCTTATAGTAAAGTTAAAAGAGGCCTCTTTGGTTGAACAGGCAAAACAGGCTCCAAATATTTGCAAAAGCTAGATTTCGACCGTAGGTGCTCCACTGAGTAATACCCACCCACCAAGATGTACCAACAGTGTTGTACTTTTTTCCCTAAAAAAACAGTGTTGTACTTTTTGTATCTCTCATATTTAACCATCCTTCTTTGCCACATAATAAATGAACTAGTCTTCTCATATTAAAATGCACGTTACCTCCTAACATAAAACACGAACTTTTAAATGCCATTATACAACTTGTTTGAGAGTCGCTACATATATTGTATATAGCTCCGCAGTTAAAAAGAACCAAAGACGCTCCATGAGTTGCTACGAATATTGTGAAGAATTTCAAATAAAATTAAGTAGAAATGATGTGGATATCTTGTATTGAGAGATCGAGATTTAGTGGCATAATATTGCGATTTGTGGAAGATGATGTAAATAGTTGTTAGTGGAAGATGATGTGGATGTCTAGTTCAATTTTTATTTTAGAGAAAAGAATTTCAAGCCAGACCTGATGCGAGGATCAAAATGAATGATTAAAAAAATCAGAATTTAAGCCTACTTCTTGCTGAAAAACATGCCATGAGCCAAAGGATGTTGGGTTCAACCTGGTTACCCGCCAGCTTAGCCTAGCACTCCGGCGGCACCTCTCGGTGTCCCGAGTTCGAATCTCACGGAAGTCGCCGGCGTAGCTGTGGTTCGGGGGTTTTTCCGTGATCGGGAAGCATCACTTCGCTTAATGAAAACGGTTGGGGGTGTCACCCTCCGGTCGCGTTTTTTTTTTTTAAAAAACATGCCATGACAATCTTCTCTGTCTTCATGCTATGTGATATGTGAGTAGTTGCTGCTGCATGCTAGGGATATGCTGAAAGCAGTAGTTTCTTTTGAAAGGATCAAGATGCCCAAGAGGGGGGGGGTGAATTGGGCTAATTCTAAAAATTCTCTCGGAATTAAACCTACTAGCCCATGATTCACCCCTTTGTGCCTATGTGTGTTCCTAGACAATCGATCAACTAGAGTTTTGCACCCTAAGTTCCAATCCTATTCTAGCATGGCAATTCTATGAAAATAATTGCAAGAATGTAAGTGCTAGAAAATAAATGCGGAAATTAAGGGGACAAGGAACACGGCGATCTTTTTCCCGAGGTATCGGAGAGTCGCCACTCTCCATTAGTCCTCGTTGGAGCACCCGCGCAAGGGTGTAGCTCCCCCTTGATCCTCGCAAGGACCAAGTGCTCTCTAGGGCTGATTCTTCGTCGCCCGACGCGGTGAATCGCCAAGAACCGCTCACAAGATGAGTTGGGTCATCCACAAGCACCGCCGGATGATCACCAAGCTCCAATCACCACCAAGCCGTCTAGGTGATGGCGATCACCAAGAGTAACAAGCACAAACTCTCACTTGACCTCGCAAAGTCTAGGGAGAAGAGTGGATGCACACTAGCTACTCTCGATCGCTCATGAACTCATGGATTCTCAAATCTCTTCAAGTCATGAGGCTCTTGCAACTCTCCTGCTCTCACAAGGTGTCTACCAGCTGAACAAATGAGCAAGAGAGCCGAAATGGAGGGGTGTGGTTGTATTTATAGCCAAGACTGAAATCCAACCGTTACCCCGCACTCAGCCAAGCGAGAGCGCCGGACGCGTCCCGGCGCCTACCGGGACGCGTCCGGCGCTTAAAAGGATTCAAACGGTCGCTAGCCGTTGAGCTACAAGTGCACACGCGGACGCGTCCGGCGCGCAGTCCGGAGCGCGTCCGGAGCGCACTTTGTCCCAAGGCCGGCTCCGAAAGTTTCGGTCCGCTTCCGACCGAGCGCGGACGCTGGACCGCGCGTCCGCCCTCGAAAGGCACTCAGCCAGAGAGTTCACCGTGCGCCGGACGCGCGTCCGGCGCCCACGGCCGGCGCGTCCGGCGCTCGTTGAAGCTCCCGTTTTCACTCGATCAGCGATCCTTTGAAAACGGCGACGACTTCAAACAATCTCGGGCTCTCTAGTAACTTCCTAGCGCTAAGATTTCACCAAAGTGTGCACCACACCTAAACCCGAGACTCAACTAGGTCAAGCTACCCATTTGCACCCCCTTAATAGTACGGCCAAAGGAGAAAAACAAAGTCCTAACGACTAATCCGATGTCTCTCAACACCATCGACAATCGGAGCTAACCGTCCTTAACCTTGTCGTCCATCCTTTGAAAACCGAAACGATTTCCATCGATAAGAGGGCATGCCAACCAAATCACCTGAGATTCCATTACCATGACCTAACTCACATTGTTTCTGCAAGACATACGTTAGTCATAGTAATCTACATTGTCATCAATCATCGAAACCCACGTCAAAGGGCCTAGATGCTTTCATCTTTTTTTCTTTTTCATCTGCTGAAAGCAATAATTGGATAGTTTCGCGGACCCCGACCAAGCATCGACCATAATCTACTGTAGACAGTCCTGGTTGAGCTGGCCAGCATCTTCTCCCGGCCTAGCCGCCGGCGGCACGCAGTGGCCGGCAATTTATTAGTGCCGGAGTCTAGACGGTCGTCGTTTGTGGAAAACTGCTGGTATCTCTAATTTGCTGGTGACACCTGAATGTTGCACATCTATGTCGTAGTTTGATCCTAAGAATCTGATGAGATCAGGACAATGACACCTGATTGTTGCGCATCCGGTTTTCTAGAAATCTGAAAGCCACTTTTCTGTTGCCTCCGGTTCGCCAGAAATCTAATACAATCTGAAATCATATAGTACTACAACTCAAATGCTCGAAACACCATATCAATCACTAGTTCACTACTCACCGTAATTTGACCAAGAGACACATCTCAATTGGTCCCCTGCGTTTCATGCCCATAGTCGCTTCAGTTAAGTATACAGGCATCATGTATGTACTGCTAGATAGTTGGAAATGCCAGGTAATGCAAAACAGAGCCAAGCAAGTTTCTCAGAGAACATGGCCAAGGAATAAAAGTTCTAGTAGGTAAAAATACGAAGTGAACGTTTTTTGTTCTAAAACGAAGAAAAAACAAGTTAGCTTATTCTGTTCTTGCCGGCGAAGACCAAGTAAGGCATTGACTGCAGAAAGCAACTCACCGAGAGATCAACAGTTTTTCCATTTCTTTTTTTTTAAGTCACCGATGGTGATCGAATTGCTGATAAATAAGAACTGGCCGATGTTCGTCTAACTGTGAACGAAAGACTTAAGCAGGTTAGCTAGTTTAGCGATGATGAACTACTTCATCTTCGGCGTCGTGCTCTTCGTCCTTGGCGGCGGCCTCAGGCCATCTCCGGCAGCCGCCAACGTATTCTGCGACAACCTTAAACAGGTGGCCGCCACTCTCCCCGGAAAGACCTCCTCCTCCCCCGTACAGTTTGCCACGGCCGTCGTCGGCCAAGCCCCCGACGTCGTCTACGCTCTAGCCTTCTGCCAAGGCGACTACAACGCCACCGCCTGCGGCGAATGCGTCGCCCAGGCGTTCAACGCAATCCCGCCGCTGCCGGCGGGCCAGCAGTGCTGGGACGGCTTCAGGAACTACCGAGCATGCCCGCTCTTCTACTTCGGTGACAACATCATCGACCCCTCCAACGCAACGGAACAAGCTTTCGACGATCCTTTTGTGCTGTGGAACATCAAGAACGTCACCGGAGACGCCGACGACGTCCGCCTCATCACCGGCCTCATCCACGAGCTGGTGCTGGGTACCGTGGAAAGGGCGGCCGCCACGGCGCCCCGGCGGTTCGCCACGGGCCTCATGGAAAGTGGCAACACCACCTTCCCGACGGTGTACTCCATGGCGCAGTGCACGCCGGACCTGTCCGCCGGCGACTGCCTGGCGTGTCTCAGGCGCCTCGTCGACATGGTCAACTCCACCATGGCCCTGCGGATGGGAGCGCAGATCCACGTGATGCGGTGTTATTTCAGGTACGACGCCTATCAGTTCTACGACAGCCAACCCATGCTTCGTCTCGAACCGCCATCAGTGCCGGCGCCAGCTCCTGCTCCATCTATAGTGGCGAGTAAGTACATGGTTGTAATTTATGCGCATGCATGTTCTCATCAAACAAATAATAAAGATTCGGTCAGAGATGAGCATTATCGTTTTCCGATGGGTGCTTAATTAACTGCCATGTTATTACCATGTTGAGATCAGGGCACAAGAGCAAACTCTGGGTAATTCCAGTTGTTGTAGTCCCTCTAACAGCAGCAGCACTTCTCTGCTTCATTTTCTACTCCCCTTGGTTCAGAAGGTACAGGAAAGGTATGTTCATCTAATCATCTGTTGCATACTGAAAGAAACATGAATACATGATATTCAGCTCAAATAATGTTGAAAGAAACACTACAAGAAGAGTTAAATACACTGGCGGCTCCTAAACTTGTAAGCTATGATGACTAAACATGCATGAAAAAATATTCTCATTTATATACCCAGGTAAAGAGATAAGGCCACAAGCAGGATCTCAAGGATTGCAGGGAGAAGAGCTAGTTTTGGACGGGAAGAATTCAGAGTTCTCGATGTTTGATTTTGAACAGGTACTGGAGGCCACAAATAATTTCTCAGATGAAAACAAGCTTGGAGAAGGAGGCTTTGGTGCTGTGTACAAGGTAAATTAATTTATGGATTAGTATGTCACTATCCTGTTGGCATATTCACCCTAGGCAGGGAAATATTGAAGCTCACCAATAAAATAGAGTAGCAAGATCCTAACTTTTTAATCATTCTGTTTCCCAGGGCCAGCTTGCTGATGGATTGGCGGTAGCAGTCAAGAGACTTGCTTCACATTCAGGGCAAGGTTTCACAGAGTTTAAAAATGAAGTCCAGCTCATAGCCAAACTCCAACACACGAATTTGGTTAGGCTCTTGGGATGTTGCTCTCAAGAGGAGGAAAAATATTGGTTTATGAATACTTGCCAAACAAAAGCCTGGATTTCTTCATATTCGGTATACATTTGCATTTTTTATTAGTTTTTGACAAAATTTACTCAAGATTTTGTTTGTACCATCCCCACGAGTATAGTCACTGAGATGTACAAAATCCTGATTATTTTCCAGGTGTTCTCTACTGATATATTTTTTTATGTGCAGATGAAAACAACAGAGCGTTACTGGATTGGTCCAAACTTCTAGCAATAATTGATGGAATAGCACATGGGCTTAATTACCTACATAAGCACTCCAGGCTGCGTGTCATACATCGAGATCTTAAGCCAAGTAACATTCTCCTAGACTAAGAAATGCATCCAAAAATTTCAGATTTTGGGCTAGCAAAAATATTCAGCTCAAATAATATTGAAAAAAACACTACAAGAAGAGTGGTTGGTACATAGTAAGTTTAAAACAGATCCATTATTTATCAATATTTATTTTGCTAGTCAACACCATATACTGACTTGGACTTGTTTTCCTTGCCGTTTTAGTGGCTACATGGCACCCGAGTATGCTTCGGAAGGCATCTTCTCTATCAAGTCCGACGTATTCAGCTTTGGTGTCCTTGTCCTTGAGATCATTAGCGGAAAACGGAATTCCGGTAGCTACCAATTTGGTGATTTCATCAATCTGATTGGATATGTGAGTTTATAAACATTGACATGAGAGTTTAGTTAGCAATGTTTTGTGTATTTGATTTGAACTTATGACCATATTGCATATATACAGGCATGGCAATTATGGGACGATGGACGGTGGATTGATCTAGTTGATGCATCTTTGCTTCCCAATAGTCACTCTGCAGAAATGATGAAGTGCATTAAGATTGCATTGTTATGTGTACAAGAAAATGCGACTGATCGACCAACCATGTCAGAGGTTGTTGCAATGCTAACCGGTGAGACGGCTATGATCGTGGCTGAGCCTAAGCAGCCAGCATATTTCAATGTGAGGGTGGGAAATGAAGAGAGATCCCTAGCTACTGAGTCATGCAGCATCAATGATGTGACCATATCGGTCATAACTCCAAGATAGTTTTTTTTTTCCCTTCCAGTGGCGATAGTTTTTTTTTTTCCTTCCAGTGGCACACATATGGTTCTGTACTATACTATCATCCCAATCACGGACTCATCACTGTAGTACCTACTTAAAGTTTATGTGGTGTATGGTGTTTTATCTTTTGTGGGGATGACATAGTGGTGTTTCAATAATGCACTTTCGAGAATATGAAATAGACTTCCTATAGTCGAACGCAACCACTTTGTACTGATACAAGTGGAAAGTTATTTAAACAGAGTCATTGACTGGATAGTCGGATGCAATTGCTTATGTCATTGTAATTGTAATAATTAAAATTATAGCCCAAGATTTAAAATAAATTTAAATAAAAGATACAAAAGAACTGGAGTTTAAACTTAACACATGGATAAAAACTACAACTAATAAGATTCAAAGTTAAAAAGATAAGATATAGATTCATGACGAGAGAAAAGGGATGCACTAAGATATAAAACTTAAGCTATGATTTTGACTAAATACATATTAAATCCATAGATGCATTGCAAATATAGGATGAAAATATACATAGAGTAAGTTTATCACAAGCCAGTAGAGATTATATAGTATCTAAATGGATATTGTGTTAAGAAATAAATAGAGATAATATGTAACACCAACTAGACTCTTCGGCAAAAAAAATTGGGCCAACTCGGGCCCAAAACGAGGACACCGATGCCATGGTCCATGGCTAAGGCGCCGCAAGTGTCAAAAAGGAGGATATCCGCGTCTGTGTCACCTTCGTTAATATGTATTTCTATAATCATTAGGTGTAAAATAAGAAAGAGAATATCCGCATGATTTCTCTAAAATTACTTAGGGTTTAAGTTAGGTTAAAAAGCAGGATATAAATATTCAAAAGTTGTAATTAGATTGCAGGTAATAAAGAAGGGGTTTCCCATCTGCTCCCGCTCTCCAAGCCGCTGCCGCCCCTGCCCCCGCTCCCGTGCGGGCGCCGCCGCCTTCCGGTGGCCGCCTAGGGCTGCCGGCGCCGCCTCGGCTCGGCCCTTGATACAATACAAATAATAAATTTTGGTTTAGTTGTACATACTTAATTTAACAAAACTTTTAATGACTCTAAGTTATATTGAGCATGGATAGATAAACTACTTTAGAAATTAGTGTTAGTTTATCCCTAAATATTAAATGGAGGTATTACAAGTCGGTTGCATGATGATCATCCGATTGGTATTGCAACCAGTTTGTGACAAGAACCTATCAGTTGTCATTGGTATCATCAGTCATCACAACTGGTTCTTAGGGACCAGATTTTTGCTCTAGCCATCTAGCGTTACAATCACTGAATTGGTAGTGTGATGATATTATCATACTATATCCATTAGAATGACTGATTTCGATGCATGGCACTGTTGGCATCTGCACAGGATTCAGAATTATCACTGAATTTTGGTGATTATATTTTGAGTCCTACCGTTGGCCCAGTAAACACATATATCTTAATTTTAGTTTGCTATCTTGCGTAAGCCATTCTTTCGGCACTGTTCTTTCTTAATGAAAAACCTCCGATATTTTTGTCAAAACCAGTAGGCCAAACCTTGCATCTACTTGTTACGTAAGCTGATTGTTGACGGACTCCAACTGGAGGTAATGATGATTTGCGGTATGTTTCAGGAGTTATTATTACGTAAGCTGAGCGTGGACTGACATGACACAAGAAGACGGATGAAGGAAGAATTTATATATGGAACTTAAAGGACTAAATCAGAGATAAAAAAAAAACAAGAAATTGACTGACTTCCTGCTGGAAGCAACAGACTAAATCAGAGAACAATTCAAAGTAACAATA
The DNA here is from genome assembly GCA_018135685.1 of Themeda triandra. NCBI lineage: Eukaryota > Viridiplantae > Streptophyta > Magnoliopsida > Poales > Poaceae > Themeda > Themeda triandra. The sequence continues at coordinate 47,218 of JAENPR010001630.1, read as the reverse complement.
ATATTTCGAAGTGACATCAACACCTCTTGATACTCTGATAGTAACACCTCTTCATAATTACCATGCAAAAGATGAAAGCTGTGATGCAATGTTAGGTTACCCTTGGACATATTATTCATACCTGCCTACATAATGCTTGAACTAAGGTAGTTTGACAAACGTTTTTTTTTTCAATAAAAAATCATTTTTTCATTGTCACCATGCAAAAGTCAACAAATATGAGAGTTTTTTTCAGTAATCAGTTTTTTAGAAAAAGTGCATGCATATTTTTTATTGTTAATGAATAATACCAATCGCTTGTTTTTCTGCAGTCAGAGACTCAGAGTGACATCATTATATCGACCATCACCCCAATCAATAAAACCAAAATTTTCATCGTCACATTCACATACAAATGACCATCACAAGATATGCCAAATAAGAGTCAAATACCTATATTTTCCCAAATGAACCACCAGAATTACAACAAAAATCTACTAAGCTCGAACCATGAATTTGGATTACATATGTGGTAATACACAGCCTCAATAATCACAATGTCAATGAAGATGCTATGCTACGAACAATTATATAGTCTTTGTGAGCAAAGTGAAGAAAGACAATTATAGTCTTTGTGAGCAACGTGAAGAAAGGAAGACTGAGACCATCATGGCAATGATGAAAACTGAACTATTCCTATTTTTTTTTCTGCAAAATCATGCACCTCTCTTGTTTCTACATTGCAACAATTGATCTGAGTCCAGGAGCTAGTATACATTATATTTTCATCAAGATGAGCCATCCTTTCTTTGAGATCTCATCAATCTTGTAGCTAATTCTGTTTTGTATATTTGCAGGGCAGAGCTCAGGAGCATATGCATTCAGCTTTGCAGCTAGTGTTGATGTCAATTGTCAAGAGATCCTCCTCTGGCAAATTGCCAATCAATTGCAGGAGGGATGGCTTGCACTTCAGTTCAAATTTCTAGCATCAAAATTCAGCTCATATAAGTGCAAACAGGAAATACAGGAAACATAATAGCATAAAGCACTGTACTAGTATCCTCAAAGGGATGTAATTAGAATTGCTACCTGATGTTTTCATAGGGCTGCCCTTAGATTGGAGGTTACTTTGTTTGATTGAATCCAGACAGTTGAATGGAACTAAGACACTACTTGCTCATCAACATCCACAAGGTCACTGGGGACAGTTCCAACAATCCTCATCATGTGATGGATATTTTGCACCAGACCATAGATCAAGTCAGATTCACTGTGGGACTTATCACGTGCTACAAACACATGAACCTTATTTGCCACCTCTATCCAACTACAACCGGGTTGTTTCTTTAGTCCTCGGTTATTCATCTCTGACCTAATTTCTGCTGCTTCTTTCCACTTACCAGCTGAAGCATAGATATTGGATAGGAGAGTATAGGTTCCAGCATTATCAGGTTCTGCTTGTAAGAGATTTCTAGCTGCCAAATTGCCAATGCTCTCATTCCCATGAGCATTACACCCACCTAGAAGGGCACTCCAGACAGAACCTGATGCAGGCTTAATCTTAAGATAGTGAATTAATCTTTTGGCGTCATCAAGCCGTCCTGCTCGGCTACAAAGATCAATCAAGCAAGTATAATGTTCGTCACGCACTGCAATTGACCTATCATTTACCATGGATTCAAAGATCTTAAGCCCTTCGTCAACCAGCCCAGAGTGGCTACATGCTGAGAGCAACACCACATAGGTGACATCATTAGGCTTATATCCATTTTCTTGCATCTTTTCATACAAGTGGATTGCTTCTATGCCAACACCATGGTGTGCATATGCCGCAATGATTCCATTCCAAGAGATCAAGTCCTTCTCCCTTGACAGATCAAACAACTTTCTTGCCAATCCAATTTCACCACACTTTGCATATACATTCATCAGGGCAGACTCTACAAAAGTATCAAACTGAAATGCTGTTTTGCATATCATTTGATGCACCTGCTTCCTTCACAGAGTGCCGCGAGATCGCTGCACGCATCAAGTGCACCCAAAAATGTCACTTGGTTTGGTCTGATACCTGCCATCAGCATACCACTAAACAACCCCAATGCCAGCTCACTCTGCTTGCCTTTCAAGTAGCCATTCATCATGGTCGTCCAAGTGACAACATTCCTTTCTGGCATCTCATCAAAGAGCTCCCGTGCCCTTTTCAAATCTTTGTTTTGTATAAAACCAGTGATCATAATGTTGCAAGAAGCAATATCCCTCTCAGGCATCATCATGAACAAATCCAGAGCTTCATCAATCCTGTGGTTTCTTGTGTACCCAGAGATCATGGCATTCCAAGAAACCACATTCCTCTCAGGCATGCTATCAAACAACGCTCGAGCCTCATCAACCTTACCACTCCGTGCAACACCATCAACCATCGTCGTCCAAGCCATCACATCCCTCTCCGGCATTCTCCCAAACAGCTCACGCGCCTTATCCACGCTCCCGGACCGCACCAGCGCGGCCAGCAGAATGTTCCACGAGCCGGCATCCCTGACCGGCATGCGGTCGAATAGCGCGCAGGCATTGCCCACCCTGCCCGCCGCGGCGTACGCCTCCAGCATCGTGTTCCAGGACACGACGTTCCTCTGGGGCATCCGCCGGAACAGCGCCTCGGCCTCGTCCACGAGGCGGGCGCGCGCGTACCCCGAGAGGAGCGCCGTCCAGGTGACCACGTTCCGGCGCGCGTCGGGGCGGTCGAACAGCGCCCGCGCGTCGCGCAGCATCCCGCGCCGCGCGTACGCCGACACCAGCGCCGTCCAGGACACCACGTCCCGCTCGGGCGTCCCGTCGAACAGCCTGCGCGCGTCCCACACGCGCCCCGCCGCGGCCAGCTGCGCGATGAGGCGGTTCGGGTTATGCGCGCGCTCGAGCCCCACGGCGGGGGATGCGGCAGCCGCGCTGCCGTAAGAGAGGTAGGCGGCGGCGGCGGCGTGCCGGAGCCGCGGCGAGGAGCGGAGCCGGCGGAGCGCCGCCGAAGCTACCATACTTGAGAGAGCAGAGGTCGAAGAGGTATGGGCCAAGTTGGGCCAGAGTGCTGCTATGACGTACAGGCCCATGCCAATGTCTGCGCTGAGGGCTGCAACTGCAAGGTGGTGGGTGGGCAAAAACACCAAAACTCAAAAATCATGCTTAACCGAACGCCAAACAACGAATTTTTGTGGTTTGTTTGGTGTTTGGAATGACTTCATTATCTGAAATGAGATGGGGTCCAAACCAAATCCACACCAGTCGAAATGTAAATGCTTTGATTAATTAGCCTACCTCAATCAAATCCTTTTGTACAGACCAACACTGCGGCCCTGCCCAAACCACGATGAACTTAACCGCTTCTGCTTGAGAGAGACGAGCAGACGTCGGATGCCATGACCACCTTGGATCCTGTTGCTCGTCCACCGAACGTCGGACAACGAAAACCGATTGAAATCGGTTCTTTGTTTCCTCTAGATCAAACCAGCCCACTAATCTCTTTAACCCATCTTCACCCAAATCGTATAGGTCAAAGTGAAAAGCCAAACTATAGAACCCGGTTTGAGCCCAACCATTCTCGGAGTTGAGACTTTATGCGATTTTCATCTTACAATACTCCATTTGCCCTAAAAGAATACAACTATGCGATTTGTGTCATCTAAATCAAATTAGCTTAAATTTGATCAAGTTTATAGTGAATAATGTTTCATTTTACGATATTCGATTTTTTCGAAGAGAGAAAACACCTCTTTACATGGTCCAGGCCCAGCCCACGAAGCAAGCAGACCATCAGTCCACCCACGAAGCAAGCAGACCGTCAGCCCACCCCGTTTCCTCTTCCCGTCACTCGGGCCTGCTTGATTCACTCCCAATTTTTGCCCAACCAAAGATTTGGCAAAGCCAAAACGTTGGCTAGTGCTTGGTTTACTACCAAATCTTGCCAATCTCTCACAATTTGCCTGACGAATCCATGGTAGCTTTTTGTGTCCAAGTTTTGGCTGCCAAAACTATGGCATGGAAAACTTTGGTCACAAACCAATCAGGCCCTCAATCAAAGCGTCCGTTCTGGCCGTCCCATCAACGACGACGGCTACGATTTCCTGCCTCCCACCCGTCACCGCGCCTTCTTTTTTTACCGCGTACGGCAAAAAACGCAGGCTATCCCTACGAAAGCGCACCCAAAAACCTTCCCCGAAACGCTCAGGCGTCAGACCCGAATCGAAATCGAGAGCCAGCGAGGCGGCGGCGAGCGAGGGCCCACACGTCAGAGACTACGGCGTTCTCACTCTCCGCCGGCGACGCGATGGCCATGGCGCCCGCCTCCTCCTCCTCTTCCTCCGGCCCCGCAGGCGGCGCCGGCGCCGGAGCCGCCGCCGACCCGATGGCGCTCGTGCAGGGGTACACGCCCGAGGAGCTCGCCATCGCGGGGGAGTTCCTCACCACCTGGCTCCCCTTCCTCTCCGCCGGCCTCTGCCCCTCCTGCGCCTCCTCGCTCCGCGCCCGCGTCGACTCCCTCCACCGGCGAGGTAACCACCTCCGTCACCTCGTCGTCCGTGCGGCCGTTCGCTTCCGCTACTAGGGTTTCTTTCTTGGTCAGTTCTTGTGCCTGCCTGACGTGCATCCATCCATCCATCCAACCAACCCGCGCAGCAGAGGAAGAATCTCCGCCGCCGCTACCGCCGCAGCAGCAGACGGTCGATCAGATTGAGCCGTCGGGGTGGGACTCGGATCCGGCGGCGCACCCGCAGAGCCTGCCGTTCGAGCCGAGCGGCTGGGACTCGGATCCGGCCACGCCCGCACCCCCACCCCCGCCGGCGGAGAAGCCGAGGATGTCGTGGGCGGACATGGCGCAGGAGGACGAGCTCGCCGCGGCGGCGGAGGCGGAGCCGGCCGACGACGGGGATGACGGCCCCCCCGAGGCGGGGAGGCCCAAGGTGCGGCCCACGAGGGAGCAGCGCGAGCAGAGGAGGCTCAGCAGCGTCGTGCGCAACAAGGACTTCCTCTGCCTCGAGAGGATTCATGGCCGGCCCGTCAACATCCTCGCTGGCCTTGAGCTTCATGCCGGCGTGTTCAGCGCGGCGGAGCAGAAGCGGATTGTCCAGTGCGTCTATGACCTCCAGGCCAGAGGGCAGCGTGGGGAGCTTGGAGGTGAGTTGTCTTGCTCGCTGATTTTTAATGGTCTTGACTCTTGACTCATTGGAGGAATGTTTGTGATAAAATCAACTTTGGCAAATTCAAAGTGCCACAGTTAAATGTTACCATATGAGGTCAATTTGTAGTACCAGAACTATGCTCTCTAGTATGATTATTATCAAAATACCTATAGCTGGTAGTAATATAGGGAAAAAATCATTTTTAGTATTGAATGCCACATGCCCATTAGTTTCATTACACACATGAGCATGTTTTAAGATGTTGTGGGGTCTTGTGGCTGCTAGCTGACAGCATGGATTTTAAGGTATCGCCTAGGCGACAAGGCGCTTGTTGGGGTCAATGCATTGCTGATGCTGACACAATAGAGGGGAGGAAAAGGGGAGGGGCCATGAGGAAGGATGGAAAAGCAGGATGAGAATCAGTGGGAGGCATGACCCTGTCTCCTGTTTCCTTCATCCTCATAGGCTCTGGCTCAATGGCTAGCACAGCTCTCCCCCCTGGCTCCAGAGCTGTAGTTGCCCCCAAGTCTGCCCCTGCTCAACTCTGGCGGTGGTGATCTGGAACGGGGCGGCAGCGGGGATCCATTTGACCAGTTGCCCATGGAGGCACTTGGGGGTGGCAGGCTCGTCGCTGCTCTTGCTGGGTGCTGGTGGCGGGGGACTGGAGAGGCGGCACAGAAGGGGAGCAGACTTGAGGGGGTACGGTATACCTGAAGTGGAAGCCAGAGGGGAGTGGTCGCTTTGGGTTGGGCTTAAATTTGCTAGTGGGGGCTCAGTTGTTGTTGTGGTCATAGCCCATTGAGTGAATGGCTTATCTTCCTTGTCTTATTTATCTGTTATTATGGCGGTCTGTCTTGCCCACTTTGCTGCCTAGGTGATAAGAGGGTGGTGGGTTGCCATGCCTTTTAAGAACCATGGCCAACAAGGCGTAATAGGACTTGGTAGTGTTGTGTGGTGTTGGCCTTTGGGGGCAGACAGAACGCCTAAAGGATACCTTGGAAAGCATTCATGCGATTCTGCTACACCAATATGGACTCCTTGGAAACCATTCACATGAGTCTGCTACACCAATATTTACATATTTCTATAAATCATAGGCCTTAACATTCCTGCATTACTAACTCAGCATCATTTAGTGTTGTCCGCACATTTTTCTGGTTTCCTTATTTCTTCCCATCAGCATTTGCAAGCAAGCAAACATGCACATCTTACTATATTTCTTTTGGTCCTGGATCAACCCCTTTTCTATCACATTTCCAGATATTAATAGTATTGTGGGCTGTCCTCAACTTTGGCTCAGACAAATCCTTGAATGCTCTTGATTCTTTACATTTCAGAAAAGTTCCCCTTTTGTTGAAACCATAAAGAAATGCAACATGTAGAATGGAATGTGCACTTGTCATTACCCCTATTTTGTGGGCTGTCTTGTGATACTGTTATACTTCATATATCTTCAGCTGTATAATATAGTATTACACATAATGTTTTCTTCTCTTGGTACTTGAATGCTAATATGTTATTCATGTAACTTGCAGTTGTTTATTTGCTATATTTAGCTTCCTATATGTATTTTTTTTGGTCTAAATCCAGTTATCTTTCCTCTCATGACAGAGCGCACATATACAGAACCCCAAAAATGGATGCGTGGTAAAGGCCGGGTAACAATCCAATTTGGATGCTGTTACAATTATGCTACGGTACTTCCTCCTTTGAAAATTCCATCTTGTGAACTATATTTGTACATTTAAGCATTGTTGAACACCCCATATAAAAAAGCATTGTTGAACACCCATCAGTAAATCTAATGGTAAAATCTATCATGGCAGGATAAGAATGGAAATCCACCAGGCATCATGCGGACCATTGTTTCTGATCCAATGCCTGACCTCTTTAAGACTATGATTAAGAGATTGGTACGATGGCAAGTTCTGCCTTCAACTTGTGTACCGGACAGCTGCATTGTAAATATATATGAACCTGGAGATTGCATCCCACCACATATAGACAGCCATGATTTTGTTAGGCCATTTTGCACTGTTTCTTTCCTCAGCGAGTGCAACATTCTTTTTGGATCTAACCTGAAAGCTTCTGCCCCTGGAGAATTCACCGGTTCAATTGCGATCCCTCTTCCTGTCGGGTACATATTCTGTCATGGTCTTTCCGTCTGCTAATAGATTTCTTATGCTAGTTGCACTTGTTTATTGTTATATACTATATGGAAAGTATGAAAATGGTTTTGTTTCTTGTCATTTCAAAGTTGTGAATATATATATGAATTCAAGACTGTTTAGTGGGTCATTTGAATTCTGTAGATGATTGCTTGTTGCATGGTACAGTGATTTGCTTAAATTGTCTCCTTTGCCCTGTATTTACTTTTTTACAAAAAAAAGTTTTTGCTGTGAATGTCTATTTAGTATGATTTATTATCAGTTCATTTTGGTGTATCATGCTTTCATATTAATGACCATAGTCGCTTATATCTTTAATTTATGATTTATGATTTGCACTGTAGTATCCTTGTTTTCTGGTTGTACAGTTTATAAAACCCATATTGCTAAATCATTAGGCCATCAGTTAAACTGTACGGTTCTCTTACTATATATGAAAATTCACAGATCTGTGCTAGTTTTGAATGGCAATGGTGCTGATGTTGCAAAGCATTGTGTTCCAGCAGTCCCAACCAAAAGGTTACACTCATCTGTTGTATTGTTTTTCAAAATTCATTGAACTATTTGGTATTCAAAAATCTAATGCGCTACTTTCTGAAACACAGGATATCTATTACATTCAGAAAAATGGACCCAGCAAAGCGTCCATTCGATTTTAAAGATGACCCAGATCTGCTTAACCTTACCCCTCTTGTACAAGAAACTGGCATGTCATCAGATGAAGGCAAGGGCAAAGTATCCAGAAGCAAGAGGTCTAATAAAGGAAGAACATCTGCTGGGAAATATGGAAGCAGCATTCTTGGAGAACAGCCTCCTGGGCATGTGCAAGCCCCTGCAGTCGAAGTGCTGTCACGGCAAAATCTGCATGGCCAGCGCCCTGTGTCTGCCTCAAGTGCTGAGAGGGAAAGGAATTCAGGTTGGAGGTCAAGGGAAGTGAGATATCAATCTGGTTCGCCTGCCGTGCAATCTCAAGTTGACAATACCAGGGACTGGCCACGTCGGTCAGTGCACGAGAGGTTGCAAGTTAATGGCATGAGCTCCGGTGAAGATGGTGTGGAATCTGGGGAAAGGAGACCGCGGGTGGAGCACAGGCAGATATTGTTGATAAACCGAACAATAAATGATGACATGGATTCGCTTTCGCTCTCAGGCCGTGATTCAGGCAATCAGCCTCGTGGCAGCGGGCGGACCGTGTATAACAAGCCCAGGAGGACCAGAGTAAGCCTGGATGATTGAGCTCTTGGGATTGCTCATGCTTGCATATCTTGTGGGAAGACTGTTGACATTGAAGATGATATATATTAATCTGTATATTTCATTGGGCTTGGGTGTCACGAAAACACCAAAAGATAGCATAGAACTCCTCTTGGTAGACGTGTATTTTGAGTGAACTAGTAGTTGAAGATGAAATTTGTTGCAAACATGGCGAGGCACCTGTTCTGTAGATATAGTCTCTTGTAATTTTGATGGCTGATGCATTGGTGATTAATGCCTAGTCAAATAATCTGTTGCAATCCTAGCTGGACTGAGGTTTACCAATCGTGCATTCGTGCATGCTTTTGATTGTCATGGCCTCATTGGTGATCGTTGCAGCCTTGCAGGGTGGAAACCCTACAAGAGTCCGATTGTTGTTACTAATCAATCGTACCCGGAGTCTGACTGTTACGATTACGAGTAGTAAATCAAACACTTGTATATACAATAATTGGGATTTCCGAATGTTTAACGGAGATACTCGTATGGTTTGAGAATTCGAATCGAATTGGAGTGTTACTCCGAGGTGAGGTCCGGTCCGGGTCCGCTTGGACAATCTGAGGTCGGCACGTCCGTATCTTGCGCCGCCACGAGACCATAAAACCAGGAGAGGCACGTCCACGATTAACGCCCACGTTCCAAGATCAAAACGCAAACTCGCCGAGACGCGGTTACAGGCGGTTTTCAAGCCACGGCATGTACTCCCACGACGGCGGGCCCGTCGTCCTCCACCCTCAGCAGCCGCCGCCGTCGCCACCGCCACTGCCTCCGCTGTGCAGCTTCGTCCACATCGTCCCTCCGTACACCATGGTGCCGCAGTACCCGCCGCAGCCGTCGCCGCCCCTGGTGTTGACGCCCGGCGGCGGCGGGGGCGCGTTCTTGGAGACCGCCACCGCCGCTGCCAAGGAGATCCACACCGAGGTGCACGACGTGTGGGCCGGCAACTTCGACGACGAGCTCGCCAAACTCGCGGCGGTGCTGCCGTACTACCCCTGCGTGTGCGTCGACACCGAGTTCCCCGGCGTGGTGCACGACTCGGACACGCCGCTGTTCCTCCGGGGCCCGCGCGAGCGCTACGCGCTGGTGAAGAAGAACGTGGACGACCTCAGCCTGCTCCAGGTCGGGATCGCGCTGTCGGGCCCCGCCGGGCGGTTCCCCGTCGCGTGGCAGTTCAACCTCCGGGGCTTCGACCCCGCGCGCCACCCCTACGCGCCGGCGTCCGTCGCCTTACTCCGCGCGCAGGGGATGGACTTCGCCACCATGAACGACTTCGGCATCGCGCCCGACGACTTCGCCGTCGGGTTCATCCGCAGCGGCCTCGCCTGCGGCCAGCTCACCTGGACCGCGTTCGCGGGCGCCTACGACTTCGCGTACCTCGCCAAGGTGCTCACCGGCGGCCAGCCGCTGCCGGCCACGCTGGACGGGTTCCTCGACCTGGTCCGTCAGCTGTTCGGCCCCAATGTGCTCGACGTGAAGCACCTCGCCAGGTGCTGCGCCATGCGCGGGGGGCTGGAGCAGGTGGCCGCCGCGCTCGGCGTGGAGCGCGCCGCCGGCCGCGCGCACTGCGCCGGCTCCGACAGCCTGTTCACCGCTGATGTCCTACTGACAATGCTGAATCGCTGCTTCATGAACGTCGATGTGCTCGCGCACGCAGGAACCATTGTAGACCTAGCCTAGTTTTTTTTCTACAGTTTTTTTTTCTCTAGTTTATAGGCTTATTTATAATGTATGTAGTTGGCACTGCAGCCATGCAGTGTCCAACTGCTAATTTGTACATATTGGTGTTAGAAGAAACTTATTGATTGGAGACTGCTCTGCATTTGATTATGTGTTTTTATATATCGATTATCATTAATCTGAACTCTCAAGCATTGGAGTAACTTGTTCAGCATAGGCACGACATGAACGAATTTTGCTATAAAAAGTACTGTCTGACAGTATTGGTTACTCAGTGTCCAACTGCTAATTTGTACAAATTTTACATTAGTGTCCAATTGCTAATTTGTACAAATTATTACTGTTATATACAAAGTTATTGATTGAAGGCAACTAGTGTACTTCTCTTTGCTCTGCATCTGTTGACTAATATTCTGAACTCTCAAGCACTAGAGCAATTGATTCAGTATAGACACGACCTGAGACTGTCTGTCAGTATTGAATTTGATCGTAGCAGAAATTGCAGAGACATCAATCTTTTTTTCGAGACCGCGCCGTTGCGCGTATTTCATTAAGCAGGAGACAGAAACATCAATCTCAATTAACATCAATCTGAATTACAACTGTTTTGTAGTGATATAGTGATCAGCATGCTACCTCCTGGAGTACATATATGACAGCAGAGGAGTGTACTAGTACATATAATATAATAATGGAACCTAACCTTATTTTTTTGGCCTGTCGAGCAATGGTTTCTCTGTTTCTGCCAGAAAGAAGAGAGAGCATGCTGATTATAGCACAGCTGCACAGGTATAGTGCAGCCATGCAGTGTCCAACTACTAATTTTTACAAATTGCTGTTAGAAAGTTATTGATTGGGGACTGCTCTGCATTTGATTATGTGTTATATTATATCGATTATTATTAATCTGAACTCACAAGCATTCGAGTAACTGGTTCAGTATAGGCACGACCTCAAGAAATTTTGCTGCTTAGTACTGTCAGTATTGGTTATTTGACCATAGTAGAGAAACATTAATCAATCAGAAGAACTGGTTTGCCGTGATTCAGTGATCAGCTTGGTGCCTGGAGTACTTATGACATCAGAGAAACAATGGAACATAACGGGACCTGATATTCATTTCAAAAAAAAAAAAAAAAAAAAAAAAAAAAAAACGGGACCTGATAATTTTGCCTGTCGAAGTAGACTGGCTATTAGTAGCAGTCAGTGTTTGCCAGAAACAATGTGAACAGAAGTGTGTTTGCCACAAAGAAGAAAGAACATGCAGATGTCTTCCCGAAGTAGACTGCCTATTACTAGCAGTCAGTGTCCAGGTAATTTCATAACACCACATGGTTGTACACAATTATGCTCTATCCACATGTATGCTACTACTATTGGTTAAAATTCCACAAATACGAGAGTAAAAGTAGAAGCAGAAATTGTCTGCCCATAGCAAAACCTGGACCATTCAATGTATGTTTCTGCAACAAAATTGAAGATCTGTCTGTGGAAGCTCATAAATTTATAACCAAGGGAGGAAATTACCAGTCAGGCAAACAATCTCACATCTCTATCAGTTGGCTCGAAAACAGATTTTACCTATGAGAAAATACTGTGATCCCTGATTTAGTATGGCCCTCCATATAATTAGTACAATTGAATAAGAATGATTTACACAATGGTGAACTTTTTAACCCAATCATCAGAAGTTCACGTTACATGTATAACTCACTCGGAATTATCAGGGAGAAATCAAGCAGTAGAACTGGTTTGCCGTGATTGAAGGCAGCAGGTTTACTTAGTGTCCAACTGCTAATTTGTACAAATTTTACCTTAGCGTCCAATTGCTAATTTGTACAAATTTATACTTTAGAAAGTTATATTGTTTGAAGGGGTTGGTTTACTTCCCTTTGCTCTGCATTTGATTATTTGTTTTTATATGTTTTTTGTTGACTATAATAATCTGAACTCCGAAGCACCAGAGCAACTGATTCAGTATAGACACGATCTTGAAACTGTCTGTCAGTAGTGAATATTTGACCACAGCAGAATTGTAGAAACATCAATCTAGATTACAACTGTTTTGCAGTGATACAGTGATCAGCATGCTACCTGGAGTACATATGACAGCATATAAGCAATGTAACATAATAATGGAACCTGGTTTTTTTCTTTTGCCTGTCGACAGAGCAATGGTTTCTGTCAGAAAGAAGAGAGAGTATCTTGATTAATAGCACAGGTCTAGTACATAGTACTTCCAACGATCCAGATGTTTTCCCGAAGTAGACAGTGCTTACAGAGACTACTGGCTTCCGCTCAACTCTGAACTCACCTGCAATTCAAGGGCAGACTCCAGGTCCAAAACCACATCTTGCATCGATGGACGGTCAAAACCCCGAGCAGCAAGACACCTGTCAGCAATTTCGAGGAACCTGCTGTAACACTGTGGATTAATTTTCCCCTTTAGATAGGGGTCAATGCAACAAAAGTCCCTCTTGCAACGTCTTGCCCAAACTTGCAAATTAACCGGATCTCTAAGTTCAAAATGTGGACGAGCACATAGGACCTCAAGCAAAACGGCACCAAAAGAGTAGACACCCAATTTCTCAGTTAACCAGTCGGCAACACCACCGGGAATGAAATCACAATCGCCAATGCCGGTGCTGCAGCCCACTAATTCAGCCAAGCCAGGATCAGCCATTTTGTTAGCTGAAATCTTGGGCACCAATTCCTCCTTATCCAAAAGAATATTCATCCTCAGGTTATGGTGGATGAGTTGGGGTGTAAATGCTTCGAATTCTCTTAGGCAGCTCCCCTGGATCCCTAGGCTCTGCCCAGGATCAAACCAAACAGGGTCTTTTTGCTTCAGGTTATGGTGGATGAGTTGGGGTGTGCTTGCTTCAAATCCTGTTAGGCAGCTCTCCTGGAACCCTGGGCTCCTCCCAGGATCAAACCAAACAGGGCCTTCGTGCTTGGCACCTCTTTGGAGATAGTGCAGGCCACGGGCTACACCGATACAGATCTCCAGACGTTGCTTCCAGGTAAGTGGGTTCTGGGTCTTGAAGAGGTGCTCATGTAGGCTTCCATGATCAATGTAGGTGTACACCAGGATCCTCTTTTCATTCTCATCACAGTAACCAACAATGGGCACAATGTTGATGTGGTTGAGCTTCGACCTGCTTTCTACAAAGGAACGAAACAAAACTCCACATTCATCGTGTTCGTATCCATGCCACGAACGCTCTACAGCCACCATGGTTGCTCCATTATCGATGACTCCACGGTAAAACCTACCGACACCACCCTGACCAAGAAGAAGAGACTCATCAAAGTTCCTTGTTGCGGCCACTATCTCTGCATACGAGAAGCGGCGACACAGGTGCTTTTGCAGCTTTCCCTTAAACGAAGCTTTCATTGATTTGCTAAGACGTTCTGCCACATGTTTCATCTCAGGACGTTTATCCCTTTTCATCTTCAGGCACTCAGCTGCCAGCTTTCCCACCTCATCAAGAACTTTCTTGTTTCTCGAAGGATCTAATTCGGAGTCAAGAAACTTTCTTGCCTCTCTAATCCGGCCACTTTCAAGAGCTTCAGCAAATGCAGCAAGGATGCTTCCTTGTCCATCTGTTGGTGTTGCCTTCTTCCTAGTTAATAATTCCAAAAGGACAACTCCAAAACTATAAACATCACTCTTGGCAGTGACACGTCCATCCTTAATAAACAATGGGTCTATGTAACCTATGCTGCCCACTACATTGCCTGTGTACAGCGACATGTCTGTGTCCACCAGCCTTTATATTCCAAAGTCTGATACCTTTGCATTTAGGTCGTAATCTAGAAGTATATTATCAGGTTTGATGTCCCCATGAATGACTTGAGTATGCTTGTAAGAATGCATGCATGCCAATGCCTCTGCACACTGTGTTGCAATTCTAAGCCGTGTATCCAACGGGATGGGAGTGTTATCACGGTGAAGAATGGCAGTCAGATTTCCATTAGGCACATACTCGGTGACCATCATTAGGGCATTTTTCCCAGCACAATAACCAATGAGTCTGACTACATTCTTGTGGTTGATTTTGCGATGGACAGCCAGTTCTTTATCAAAGTTTTCTTTCACGCTGCGGATTAACCTCTTAACCGCTACCATACTTTTGTCATCGAGGACTCCTGTGTAAACTTCTCCAAATGCACCTCTCCCGATAATATTCTTGTAGTTGTCTGTTATTCGCCTGATCTCACCTTCTGTGAAGCTTTTTATGTTACGATTGCTATGCATTGTCCACTTTGATCTGTCAGCCCCCTGGATTGACTCCTTGTCTGTCTAAAGATCCATTTTCTAATAGCAGCAAACATAAATACACACAACAGTTAGTTAGCTTTGACTAAGATGCTGGATAATACAATCTGCAAAGGAAGATCAACACAGGCAACAAAATCGTACTAAGTTTGGCAGGATGTAGCTCTAGTTGGTGACTTGGTGCACATGGAAAATCCCCAACAAATCCGGCCAGCAATCTGTTCAACGAATTGACCGAAGCAGTGGATACATCTTCTTGACCTGTAAACAACATTCCCAAGTATTAAATTCAGGCCTTGTTTAGATTCCAGATTTTACTCCCAAATTCCACTATGCAGAATTCCTATTCCCCATCACATCAAAATGTTTACATATGCATGGAGTACTAAATGTAGATGAAATTAAAAACTAATTGCACAGTTTTATTGTATTTTGCGAGACGAACATTTTGAGACTAATTAATCAAGATTTGGACAAATATTACCACAAAACAACGAAATTGCTACAGTGCTCGCGGGAGCACTGTGCAAACTTCGTTCACCCCGAATCGGGGATCTAAACGAGGCTTCATTTTCCGGGCAATAGTGATTTCGTGTGTCCGTTGGAGCCCCCCGACCCGTCCGCCCGTGCGGGCGACGGCGACGGCGCTCCGGCCACCCCACCATCGATCTCCTCCCCGCCACCACCCCTCCAATCCAACACCGGATCCGAGCTCCCAGCCTCCTGATCTACCGGCCCATGGGTGTTCCTCGGGGATCCCGGCCCGCGGCCCGCCGGTGGCTACTCCTCTCCCGTCGGCCTCCACCGGCGCCCTTGGTGGCCACGCCGGCACAGCCCGCCACGTTCAGCGCTGCTCCCCTTCGACGACCTCTACGAAGCCTGCTGCCGTCTCTGCTGCGTGGGAGGTGGGCGTAGAGCCCCCAACCGCGGCGCCGCCGCCTGCAGCCGTCTCCTCTGCGGGTGGAGTGGAAGTGGGGTCCGTGGCTGCCGCTGCACGCCCGGCGCCGCCGTCGCCGTCGACCCTCTCCTCCGCCCCACTCCCCTCCGCAGCCTCCGCGACAGCTTACTCGGGGTCGACGCGGCTGTACGTGGACGTGGTCGTCGTCGAGGATGTCTTCGACGAGGACGACGAAGAAGATGATGAGGACGATGCAGCCCCTGCACCGGTGACCGCGGTGGCCATGGGCGCCCAACCGGCTTCGCCTAATGCAGCAGCTTCCTCGAGCCTGGAGGTGGGAGACACCTCGGCTCGGGTCGAGGCAGCGGTTCCAGGCACCGATGCGGGCGCTGCCACGTTGACCGGTGTTGTGGACGGCAGCACACCACCTCCGAGCACATCGAGCATATCTACAGCGGCGGCGGACTTCCCGACATTGTCGACGCCGGTGCGGGCTACCCAGCCCCGCTGCTTCTCCGCGGGGGATTTGTCACAAGTCATCATCCAGGACGTCTCGGAGGAAGATGACGAGGAGGAAGACGCGGTCGATTCCCCTATCCCGCGGTCGATTGCGGGAGCAGAGGCGCCCTCACCGATGGCCCCAAGGTCCTCCCTTTCTCCAGACGCGGCCCCGTTCGTGCCAGCGTCGGGTGGGCGCTCCAAGCATCGGCGGTGGGCGCATGATGACAGTGACGTGTCAGGCGACGAGCGGCCCTTCTCCTACTTGGCTGCCGCCCGCCGCCCGCCCCCGCCGACTGCGGTGCCTCAGCCGCAAGCAGCCGTGGCTCCGGGTCGCGGTGGGGCGGCTGCCAGGCGGAGTAGCTCTCGACGAAGACGGAGGAGGCGCGGCCGTCCGCGGTCGCAGCTGCTGAGCGGCATTCCTGCTCGGCCAGTGGAGGGACGCGTTCCTGTCCGACGGCGGCTCGGCCGGCATGTGCCCGACGGACATCCGACCACCGACGCTATGCCTGAGCGAGTTCCCGCCCACCAGCGGTTGGGGTCGACACGTCGTGTGACTGCCCCAGACGCCGATGGGTGGCAGCGCGTGCTCCCCCAGCATTCTCACCAGTCGACGCAGCCACCACGGCTGCGGCAGCGCCACGTCGCGAGCGTCGGGGGACTTGTTGGTAGGCCACGGCAGTTTCCTGCATACGCCGATGGTCGCTGCTTCAAGTGCCTCGCGACGGGGCACCGTGTCGCCACCTGCAACCTCCCATGGCGGTGCCTCCATTGCCACGGCCTTGGCCACTTCGCGCGGGATTGCAAGAGGCCGAGGCGTGTTGCTGACGCCAAGCGCGCTGCTTGGCCAAAGGGCGGCAACGACAGCAGTGGCAGTGACCGCGCACTCTTTGAGGACGGCGCCTCGGCCGATCCCGACCATTCACAACATGGTCGCGGTCTTCGTTCGCGCCGGCGCCGACGTCGCAAGCGGAAGAGGAGGAAGAAGGCGGGCATCTCCAATGTAGTTGTGTCTGGATTTTCGTTCGAACCTCCAGTTGACAGCCCGGGACTCGGGTCACCGTCTGCTGATCCGGTGGACACTTGGAGGGACGTTGCCTGGGCTGCCATTCTCGAAGGCCCGCTGCCGCCGATCGGCAACGCGCACCTGCCCGTGTCGGGGTGGCAGGCCCCGGAGCCAGTCGATGCCTCTCATGCGGTGACCAGCCCTTCCGCGCTCGAACTGCCAAGCGCGCCCGCTGCAGGGGCACGCGGACAGGAAGACGCGCCAAGGGGACCTGAGCGGGCTACGCCGCTGCTCGTCTACGCCCGCCGCAACAAGACAATGCCTGTTGTCGATGCACCCACCGACGTTGGGGAGTCTGTCCAAGGCCCACCGATCGTGGATCAGGTTGGTCGGGGTGGTGAGTTAACACCGCGGGCACTGGTGCGACAGATGGAGGAGGAGCTATGCGTCCCGTTAGAGTCGCCGCTCATCAAGGGGCGACCGAGGCTGCGCAAGTCTAGAACACCGGCCCCTACTCCGCTTCGTCGGAGCACACGGATCACTGTACTGAACAGGCGCAGAGGGTGTTGGCGAAGAAGCTCGGGGACCCCCTTCCTTCCCCGTCTGTGGGGTGCGACACGGCCAACCTGTGCAAGAAGGTGCTTCGCCAGCCGCTGTCGGATGCCACTTACGACAACCTACAGCAGCTTTTGGGCGCTCCTTTCGACCCGGTCGCGTTCAACCTCAACGTGCTTGATTTGAACGACGAGTCGTGCCTGCTGCCGTTGCGGGGATAGCTGTTCTATAGCTAGTCACGCCTTTTGTTGTTGGTTTTATGTAAATCACAACCTCGTGCGAGTTGTGTGCGTGGGTGTGTTGGGTAGGTAAGCTTCGGCTTACCTGTGTGGGGTTTATGTAGGTCTTATGACCATTCTCTTCTTCTTAATGAAATACAGGCACACAGCCTGCTCTCTAAAAGAACTAGTGAAATAGCGAGTGGTTGTAGGCGCAGGTAGGGGCTCTACCCTCTGCTGTTCAAGATCTCCATTAGAAGCAGAGGAGGGGGAGAAGAGAAAAGGAGCAGGAAGAAGAAAAGGAGAGAAGGTGGAGCAACCGTGGATCGAAGAAGAAGAAGAGAGCCTCGTAAGTGATGTCTAGCTGCAGACCAAAATTAATTAACGGAGGACTATCGACTATCGTGCAATGGTCTCACTAAAATCTGTGAAAAAATTGAAGATCAACAATGAAGGAAGCTCTTCAATTTTTCATTTTTCTTTGTTCCAGTCAAAGTGGCAGTGGCGTGTGCGGCGTGTCTCTGGTTGTGCAGATTGTGAAGGCAATTCATAGATTCAAATAGGAGCATGCTAGATGCAATATTAGAGATGGCAAAGCCGCAAAGGCGGATTGACGACGGCATACCTGATACGCGCGGATTTAGTTTGCTGCTGAAGTGGGCGACCAGTGAAGATCGAAAGATGGTGTGCCCTTGCGTCTCCAACCCTTAGAGATGGGGGTAGCGAAATGAAATATGGAGACTGGAGAGGCAAGGGGAGAGAGGAAGGGTGCCGTCGGTCGTCGACCGTCGCCGCCCAGGTCAATGACACCTATCCGTATTACCGTCGCAATTACGCCGATCTAGTACTTGCATTACTTGTATTGAAGACTAGGCAATGAACCAGCGCCCTCCGGATGTCAAACTCCAATTCTTCTACCTAAATTCTTAACACAAACGTTTCAGTAAAATACTCCCTCGGCCCCATAATAAATATCGTTTTAGCACTGGGCACATTGATTAAAGAAAGACGAAAAAGGTGTAGTAACCAGGAAATGAGGAGAGGTATAGAGATAAAGATGAACTGAGAAAAGAAGTGTAGTGGGTTGGGAAGTGAAAAATAACAAATATAGAAGACTAACACAACATTTATTTTGGAGTAAAATGCATGTATAGACCATTAACTTGTGCGCGGGTGTCTATTTAGGCCAACAACTTCAAAGTCGTTTTTACCCAAAAACTTGAGAAGTGGTTCATAAAGAGTCCATACCCCTTCGTTTCATGTTTATATTTGCAAAAACCTCCCTATATCTATTTTTATATCGATTATTAATTTGAACTCTCAAGCATTTGAGTATAGGCACGACCTGAACAAATTTTGCTACCAAGTACTGTTTGACAGTATTGGTTATTTGACCATAGCAGAAAGCCCAGAAACATCAATCAATCAGAAGAACCGGTTTGCCGTGATTCAGTGATCAGGTTGCAACCTTAACACAATGGGACCTGATAATTTTGCCTGTCGACAAAGTTAATACAGAGCTGTGTTTGCCAAAAACAAGAAATAACATGCTCTGATTGAGAGACAGGTCTACAGAAGACTTCCAAAGATCCAGATGTCTTCCCAAATTAGACATGTGCAGGTAATTTCATAACACCACCTGATTGTACACAATTATGCTTTGAACTATCCAATGTATGCTACTACTATGGTTAAACTTCCACAAATATGAGAGTAAAAACAGAAGCAGAAATTGTCTGCCCATAGCAAAACTTGCAGTATTGAATGCATGTTTCTGCAACAAAATTGAAAACCTGTCAGGAAGCTCATAAATTTATAACGAAGGGAGGAAACTACCAGTCAGGCAAACAATCTCACATTTCCATCAGTTGGCTGGAAAACAGACTTTTATCTACAAGAACACACTGTGATCCCTGATTTAGAATGGCCTTCCAGCCATACAATTAGTACAATTGGATAAAAATGAGTTACACAATGGTGACTCTTTAAGCCAATAATCAGAAGTTCACGTTACATGTAAAACTGACTTCAAATTGTCAGGGAGAAATCAACAGAGTGGAAGTATGCCTGAACTTATGCATACTACTAGGAGTGTAGAACTTTTTAAACATAAGCCATTAACAGTGAAGCATAAGCTTTACCAATATATGTTGACAGGACTGACAGCTGCAGAAGAATATACCTAGGAGTGTTTTTTTTACAGGAGACTTCCAATGATCCAGATGTCTTCCCGAAGTAGAAAGTGCTTAACTGCTTACAGAGACTACCTACTACGAGCAGTCAGTATGCAAGGTAATTTCATAACACCACATGATTGTGCACAATTATGCCTTGAACTATCCACATGTATGCTACTACTATTGGTTAAAATTCCACAAATATGAGAGCAATAATAATAGAAGCAGAAATTGTCTGCCCATAGCAAAGCTTGGGCTATTCATTCAATGTATATTTCTGCATCAAAATTGAAGATCTGTTTGTGGAAACTCATACGTTTATAATAGCGAGAGGAGGAAACTACTAGTCAGGCAAACAATCTCATATCTCCGTAGTTGGCTGGAAAACAGAAAGAAAACACTGTGATCCCTGGTTTAATATTGCCCTCCATACAATTAGTACATTTGGATTCCACAAAAGAAAACATTTGAACATTTGGATAAGAATGAGTAACACAATGGTGACTCCTTAAACCCAATTTTCAGAAGTTAAGATTACATGAAAAACTCATTCGAAACTCAGGTTGAAATCAACAGAGTAGAAGAAGTACTGTATGTCTGAACTTCTGCACACTACGTGTAGTAGTATAAACCCTCAATTATGGAAAATAACAAGTCCATGGAAATTTGAACTAGTGGTGCCATACACAACTAAACAGACAACAAAATAATAGCTTGACATAGACAACACGGATAAATAGCTCAAAGAGCCTCCTTTACTTTCCTTTTCTGCTTGAATGACAATAGCACATCACTGCACACCAACTTTGCAATCCCCAATTGAGGAACAACTACCTCATATGTCTGTCTCCCACCTAACAGGCTAACAGCAGCCTATTACATGATACAAAAAGTGGAACAATTGTACTCTTTTCACTTATTTTAAGTTATACTATCTGAACAAACAATAGAATCAACCTAATCTGTGGCATCTATTGGGCAAGCTCATGTCAGACCCCCTGATGGAACTACAAACAATCAGGATAAGGTACATTCATACCTCAGATTTCATCCCATCCATTTCATCCATCCAATTTCAACCCCGTGCCGGCTTCTGCAACACCGCAGAGAAGTACATCGCTGGCTTTGTGCTCCCTGTGCCGGCCTTCTCTCCCATTACCCATTTGAGCTTCTTGTAACCAAACCTGGCAACGAGCCTGACAAGCACCTGCCTCCGTTCCTCGCTGCGGCACGTGTAGCTGTCAATCCAGAGCAGCCCACCGGCGCGCAGCACCCGGTCGACATCGAACAAGAAGAACTCCAGCGCCTCCTCCGTCGCGGCCTGCCCCAGCGCCGGCGCCCCGCCCTCGGCCAGCGCGGCGGTCCCGACGTGCACGAGGTCGAACACCCCGTCGTAGAACGGGAGCCGGTGCGCGGGCGACAGCAGCAGCGGGAACAGGCCCCGGGCCGCCACGAACTCGTTCATGGGCTTCCCGGCGTTGTCCAGCACCGTGGTGACGACCGTCACCCCGCGCTCCCTCATCCGCGCCGCGAAGTTGGCCGCGCCGCCGGCGACGTCGAGGCCGATCCGGATCTTGGTGGCAGAGGAGGCGAGGCGGAGGACGTCGTCGATGAGGAACTCGTGGTCGTGGTCGTGGCGCGGCTTGACCCATCGGCGGCTGTCGACGCCCATGTTGGAGGCCGGGAGCGGGGCGCGCGGGCCACGGGAGAGGCAGCGGCGGCGGGGCAGCGGCTCGCAGGCCTTGGAGACGAGGCGGTGCGGGAGCGCGGTGGCGTTGCCGCCCCGCGGGCAGGCCGCGTGGGGCGCGTAGGTGGCGAACGCGGCCAGGAGCGCGAGCGTGGACGGCGAGCGGAAGCAGGCGTGCGCCACGGCGGCCGGCATGTGGGTGAGCCCCGTGCGCGCGTCGCGGCCGAGCGGGAGGGCGTGCGGGGACAGGAAGAGGAGCAGCTCCGGGGGCAGGGTGGTGGTGCTGGTGATGGTGCTGCCGCCGTCGGCAGACAAGCGGTGCGGGACGAGGCGGGTCGCGTCGATCTCCCGCGCGATGGCGGCCACCTGCGCGGAGATGGCGGCGGCGGAGGAGGAGGCGGAGAGGGAGGAGAGGTTGGAAGTGGCGGTGGGGACGGGGTGTGTGGTAGGGGAGAGGAAGGCGAGCAGCGCGAGGAGGTTGGTGGAGAGGAGGGAGAGGAGCACGAGGAGGTTGAGCAGCGCGGGCGAGCAGAGGCACGCCAGGCGCCGCCCGCCGCGCCGGGTTGACGCCACGTTCAGGGACACCGACCCCATCGCGCGGCTGCGGCGGCGGTGCCCGCGCGCGCCGAGGAAGGATTTCGCCGGCGCGGCTGGCGGGTTTGGGTTCGCCGCGTTCGTGTCAGTGTGCGACTGTGCGTGCGCCCGCGTTGGTTGCAGCTCAGGGAAAGGGAGTGGAGGCTGTGGGAGTGTGAGCTGGGGAAAGCGACAGTGAAGGAGGTGTGCGTGAATGCTTGTCGGCTGCCCGTAATCCCGTGCCCAACATCTGGATTAGCAGAATGGCCTAGTAGTAGTTTAATCAGCTGTTTAGTACAGTACGACCGTACGTTCTGTGAAACAAGACTAAACTTAGATCCTGGAGTACTGTAATAACAGGGCCTAAGTTTAATACAAAAACAAATGGGGGAAATGACAAGATTATTTTTTTTGACGGAGGTAAACCCTGCTTTTAAAAAGCCAAACGCGTTCAGGTTGAAACAAGAAAAGAAAAGACTGGAGCTACCAGCAGTTTACATTTGAGGACTCAAGCATGTTTATCTGGGCATCACCCAGCAGCCCGTTAACACAGGAGCGACGAGAACAGACAACTACTCCAGGAGCCAAGACATCCATTACAAAACGCCTTCCACCTCCATATATCTTTTGTGGTGCTCCAAAACGGCTCCAACCATCCTTTCATAGCGTGAATCTTCTCATCCATGTACTGAGCGTCCTCCCGGCTTCAAGAGCACGCGCCACTTCTGTAAATAAGCAAAGATTTGCCGAAAAACACATTAGAATTCTGAGGAAATTTGCTCAATCCCATCTTGTTACGAATGTTCACCCCACAAGATAGCTGCTAGGATAAAGAATTTGATATGATAGTCTCTAACACCCAAAGGAATCCAATGTTCAAACAAATCCTGAAAACTAACATATAGTACATGGTTGCAGGTTATCGGCACATACACACATCTAGTGTCTTAATTAACAGGCAGCTGCTTGCTTTACTCACTACATAGTACATACAAGGCTGTTATTATTTCTATTGTTACTAAAGAAGAAATAGAAACAAATACTGTAAAAAAAGGGGTCTAAGGATTGTGCAACGGAAACAAACCTTCACTTCTCTTCATTTCCAAATCTCCGGACAAATGCAGCCTTGCTGACAGCCACTTGCACATAAATCATTTCGTACAGCTGATCCAAAAGATGGAAGTAAGCATGCCTCCATGTTTTCATGAACAGCATGGTGCAAAATACAGTCCAGAGGCCCATCACAAATCCTATGCTCATGCTGAGGTACAGAGATGACTTAGCACCTTCATCATGACCTTGACTGACATTTGGGTTTGTTCCATTTGTCGAGCAATTGTTGACGAGGGGAGGGCCACAAAGTTGAGGATTGCCGATGTACATGTACTGGTTATTGATTGTTTGCAGTTGTTGTCCTGAGGGGATTCTTCCTGACAAATCATTGTAGGACAAATTTAGGCAGCTCAAAAATGTGAGATCTGCTAGGCTTGAGGGGATTTCACCAGTGAAATAATTGTAAGATAGGTCAAGGGACTCCAATTCCCTTAAAGCTCCAATATCATCTGGAATTGCTCCACTTATCTGGTTGTTAGAAAGATTCAAACTCCGAAGTCCCTTGAGTAAAGTTATTTCCTTTGGAATGTATCCAGTGAAAGCATTACTTGATAAGTCAATCAATACTACATGTTTTGTGAGTTCATGGGTGTAGTTAAGCTCTCGATCTTTTGTGAACGTTGATATGCTATCACTGCTATAATTGTATTCACCAATATGGTTCAAAGAATGTGTCATGGATCGCAACCTCGCTAGTGATGAAGGTATACTTCCTGATATGTTGTTGTGCGCTAGGTCCAAATAATGAAGTCCAATAAGCTTTGTTAATTGCTTAGGAAGGTGACCACAAAACATATTCGATCTTAGTATCAGCACCTCTAGGCGAGGCATCTTCTCTGCTATCCATGTTGGCATACTTCCAGAGAACTTATTATGTGAAAGATCAAGGAATACCAATCCCGCAGCATTTTGAAGGAAATGAGGGAATTCACCAGACAGATTGTTATATTTCAAGTCTACCATGAGTAGTAAAGAATTGTTCCTTGGACATTGAGGAGGATCCCCTGTTAGTTGATTATTTGATAGGTTTATTTCTAAGAAACCATGGCATACATATGATGGGATAGTGCCTGTGAAATTGTTGTTATAAAGAAGCAGCCTCCCTAGGATCGGATCCATGAGATTTACTATGAGATTTACTGGTAGCTTTCCTGACAAAGAATTTTTGGAGAGATCCATAACTTCAATTGATGGCAGCTCTAAGTTTGTTGGTAGTGTGCCGCTAAGTTGATTTCCTGACAAGTCCAACCTGGAGGCATCGGAAAAAACATCCCAAAACCAATGGGGCAAAACATCACTTATCCTATTGTTTGAAATATCGAGTCGGTCCATGCCAACTTGCCATTTCAACCATGCAGGAAACTGTGGCCCCATGTCACATGACCCTAAATGTGCTTCCACCAATCTAAACGGAGGAACCCAATCTTCAGAAAAATTCAATTTCAGTGAGTTCTGTGAAAGGTTGAGATAGTCAAGCTTTGTCAGACTTCCAAAAAACTCTTCTGAAAGCACGCCACTGAAGTTATTCAAGCCAAGGCTCAAGTAAGTCAAATTACTAAGCGATCCAATCCCATTAGGTACATCACCAATCAGCTTGTTACGAGAAAGGTCAAGATAATTTAGGCTCTTTGTGTTTCCTATCCCAAAAGGTATGGAACCAACCAACATGTTCTGAGAGAGGTCAAGATAAAATAGACTCCTCATATTTCCTATCCCAGTAGGTATAGAACCATTTAGCATGTTGTGAGAAAGGTCAAGCCAACACAGACTCCTCATATTTCCTATCCAAGGAGGTATAGAACCATTTAGCATGTTGCCAGAAAGATCAAGATCACTTAGACTCCTCATATTTCCTACCCAAGGAGGTATAGAACCATTTAGCATGTTGCCAGAAAGTAAAAGAAAACTTAGACTTCTCATATTTCCCATCCCAGATGGTAGAGAACCAACCAACATGTTATGACGAAGGTCAAGGCAACTTAAACTTGTCAGGTTTCCTATCCCAGAATGTAACCTGCCAACCAACATGTTCCAAGAGAGGCCAAGATAACTTAGAGTCCTCACGTTTCCTATCCCAAAAGGTAATCTGCCAACCAACATGTTCCAAGAGAGGTCAAGATAACTTAGACTCTTCAGGTTTCCTATCCCAGAAGGTACAGAACCAACCAGCCTGTTGTCAAAGAGGTCAAGGTAATCGAGACTAGTTATATTTCCTATCCAAACTGGCAGCTGCCCGATCATATTAGCACTATGCATGTCTAGCTTGAGCAACTTGTTCCGTGAACACTCTGGCAATCTCCCTATGTCCTTCATGTCACCATTGCCATCGGTGGTGCTTAAATCCAGCTCCTGCAAATTACATAGCTTTTCCAAAGTTGTTGGTATGATACCCAATTGGACATTGTTGTCCAAATGTAAGACCTCAAGAGAGGACATGTTTCCTAGTGCATCGGGAATGGGTCCATACCATCCACAATAACTGAGAACAAGCTCCTTAATGGTAGTGACATCCCAAAACCAGCTGTGATGGAGCAAAGAGTCAAATTCATTGAATGACAAATCGAGGACTTGAAGCCGCGTGAGGTTCAAAGGGTTCAGAGTAGAGACTATTGTAGTGTTAAGGCCACATGCAGAGAGGGACAGGGTTTTCAGAGCTGGCAGCATGTTCACCTTGTGAACCCAATCTCTTATAGAACTAAGGTCCACGCGGCTCATACCGAGACTACTCAGAGATGAGAGGCGTGGCAGCCATGACAGATCTGAAATGTCTGCAGGGCCATTGCTGAGATCAAGGTACTGCAAGTGAGAGAGGTTGCCAAGCTGTGAAGGCACACTCCCGAGGAAATATGTGTATGATAGATTGAGATACCTTAGGTTGTTGAGGGTACCTAGAACCAATGGTATTCTCGTGTAGTTGAAGTTAGTGAAGCTGAGATCCAGGTACCTCAGATGGCGTAAGGCGGCAATGGAGGAGCTCATCTCGCCTCGCAGCGTGATTGCTTTAGAATCGTAAAGATGACCCAAGGAGTGGAGGTCCAGCGTGACGATGTGGCCAGTTCGGTTGTCACACTCAACTCCCTTCCATTGGCAGCAGTCTCCGCCTCGCCATGACGAGAAACGGCCAGCAGGGTCTATGAAGCTTCTCTTGAAGGAGATGAGCGCCTCCCGCTCGGTTGCAAGGCAGCCGCCCCCGCCTGGAGAGGCTGCCCAGCTTCCGCCATGGCCATGAACAAAGGACCAGGACTGTGTCACGAGAAGGGTGAAGAAGATTGCAGCAGCTCCTTGTTGGAGACGGAGCAAGCGAACTGTCATTTTGATAGCCTTGTGTATGATCTTGTGCTATGTTCATGTACTCTGCTTGAGCAGCAGTGCCACAGTCTATATATGCCTGAACTGATCGTGATCGGCAGGACAAGTCTAATCACGCGGCTTGGCTTGACCCATGCGTTGGTTTCAGTCAACCGTTGAGATCACTGCTGCCCCATTAGTCACTACAGCACAGAGTAGTAGTGCGTCTTGACTGCTTTCCACACACATGATAGACCCACTCGTGGTCGACTTTGACTCCAAGTCAACTGATCTCGGAGGCAGCTAGATATCCTGGCAAATGGACTAATGGAGAACCCAGTGTTAGACAGACTGGTCACGCGGTTAGATTTTGCCTTTTGTTCTGAGAGTGTGTGTATATGGCAAACATACATGTACATTATAGCAACACTGAACATCTTTTTACAGATCCAGGAATCGAGCAAGATGGGGCTGAACTATATTGCAGAGATACAAGTACCAAACTTTTATGTGTCCATGTCATACTAACAATTAACAAAAACTCAAACTATGTTTTTTTTTAACTCAAACTATGAATATCTTGCAGGTGTTTGAAAAGTCAAGTCTCCAATAATTTAGTTTTACAGCCACAAATTAACAGCACAGAAATGATCTATAACTGTAGCAAAATCAAAATTGAAGTGAAGTATTGCAAACTAAATTCATCGAACTAATTTAGTTTTGAACCCTGAGCATCTAGTCAGGGTGATAGGCTGCTACTATATGAACACTGCAGAATGCATCCATCGAAGTATCAAAACAAACTATGATGAAATGAAAATAAGAAACCGCAGTGCTAACCCAATAGAACTAATACTCACTGTCTACTTGTGCAACAGATAGCAGGGGGGGTCGGTGGCCGGAGCAGGACCCCAGCAGATTAGAAGAGCAGTCCTGGCCGCCGGTTGCCTGGGCAGCTGCCAGCGCCGGCCTAGGCAGCTGGCGCCTGGTGGCTTGGCACAGCCGCGGGCGCAGGGGCCGAGAGGGCGAGACGGCGAAGGGCGGAGACAGAAACGGCCAGACAGCCCGCCTGACCCCAAAGCAGCGGAGGCAGCGCAGGGGCGCAGGGCGGACGGCGGAGGCCGTAGGGGGCGCGCCGACGCGACTCGAGTGGAGTGGAGCCGTGCGTCTGAGGAAGACAGTGGCTGTTTTTTCTTTCTTTTTGGGCCGGGCTGAACAGTCGCTCTGCTAGAACTAGGCCCGCGAGGGAGCTACAGCCCATGCCATACCCAAGCCCAATCCAGTACCGTCCCACCGCCTCGCCGGCGAGCCAAACCCTGAGCCCACCGCCCGTACGACGCCGACGCGCCGCGAACACGCACGGCAGCAGCCATGGAGCCCGCGGCGATGGACCGCATCGCCACGCGCCTCTCCGCCGTGGAGGGCCTCTACTTCCCGTCCTCCTTCCTCGGCCCGTCCCCCACCGGACCAGACGCCGCACCCCCTCCACCTCCCTCCCCGCCGCGGCGCCGGGCGGAGCTCCGCTCCCTCCTGGCCCGCGACGCGCCGCTCTTCCTGGAGCGGTACGGCGCGGCGCTGTCGGCCGACGAGCTCGCCGCCTTCGACGCGCTCAGCCCGGACTACGAGGTCGACTGGCACCTCCACCGCCTTCGCGCGGCCGCCGCGGGGGCCCCGCCGCCCGCGTCGCGGGTGCGGAACCGGCGCCGCGCCTTCCTCGACCGCCTCGTCCGCGAGGGGGAGTACTTCTCCGAGGACGCCATGCGGGAGCGCGAGCCGTACCTGCACCACGAGTACCTCGGCAGGTTCCAGGACCCGCTCGGCAGGGCCATGGCGCGCCCCGGGGAGAGGTGGTCCGAGACGCTCATGCGCCGCGCGGAGGAGGCGGTCATCGTGGAGAAGATCCGCGGGGAGCAGATTAGGAGAGGCGTTGATCCCAGTGAGTGGGTGGGTGGTGGCACCGAGGAGACCATGGAGGAGCAGGAAGAAGAGGAGGAGGAGGAGGAAGAGGAAGAGGAGGAGGAAGAAGAAGAGGACAAGGAAGACGGGATGAAGGTAAAGGGGACAGAGGTCGGGAAGCCCATTGCGACCGAGGTTTGTTTCTGACGATTATTGTCTACATTGCTGGCTTTATTTTGCTTTCACTATTCTTGCTGAAAAATAGCTAATTTAGAGATGCTCCTACGCACCATACGCACCATACCGAGGTGCAAGTTTTGGATTTTTTTTTTTAATATTTCACTATTATGTTTAGATCAATGGCTTTAACTTTTTCACTGTCCTACCTCCATTTCAAATTGTAAGTCGTTCTAGCTTTTTCTAGGTACATGAATTTTGCTACACACCTACATATATGTTATGTATAGATACATTGAAGTTATGTATCTAGAAAAGCCTGAACAACTTACAATTTGGAATGAAGGGAGTATGTGGTAACAATAACTTATTGTTTCAATGAATGATGGTGATGTATTGTTTCTAGAATCAGGTTGCTCTGATTTTTTTCGAAACAGAAGCCTGCATGTATCTGAGAGCTGGTTATACTACTAGATATCTGCCATGTGGTAGAGAAGGAAGTGAATAACCTGGCAGTATTTTTTTGAACCGTTTGAAAAATATGAAATTTCTATACTGCTAGTTGTCCTGCTCTTGTTCTACATGGATGTTTCTATAAGAAACTTACCTATCCAGGTTTTGTGCTGGAAGGTAATTCACAAATTCTTTCTTTAGCCTCTCATTTTGTGATCCAAATGCCCACCTCTCAATTATTTTTTCCCTGAACTCTGCAGTAACTATGATTTTGTGCAATGGTGTTGTCTCTCTGGCTTGAAGGAAACGTAAAAGATGGTTTAATCTTTCTTGTGCATGGAAAACAAATCCCTGCCTAGTATGTAGGCTCATGTACCATGAAATGGTATACGTTAAGAAACTGTTCTGGTGATGTAGAGACTTCGTTGATGTAGTTCACAATTAAAACCACATATTTGATGTGTGCTCCATTTTTGTGTTGGGACCTCTACGACGTCTAGCTTGCACCATTTATTATTTCACCTACACAGAAGTCAGGAGTGCCTCAGAATTTTTGGTTGAACTTCATCACAGTGTGATTCTTCCTTTTGATTAACTGCCCTCGCAGGAGATGAGTTTCTTGCTTTACATAATGGCAGGTGGTTGCAGATGAGGCTGCACCAATGGAGTCCAACAATGGGGGAGGCTCTGCTGCAACGACTTCCAACCAGACTTTATCTTTTGAAGAAATGCAGGATCAGCTTGAGCAGTTCACATATGTGATGCAACAAAAGTTCCTATCCGGTGAAGACACTGAACATATGGACTATTCTCAGATCGATAATGATGAGATGCTTGATGATCATTGGTCCAGAGAAGCCAACTATGACGCAGAGGAAAAGTATTTCGAAGAAGATTAGTTAGTAATAGGCTGCTGTTTTGGTCCTGAGAAGCAATGCATCAGCATATGTGATGGTTATGTTCAGAACCTTGTACAGTTAGCATGTATATGCATCGTCTTTTTATTTGAGATGTTGTGTCTTGCATCCCATGGTGTTATTGTCAATCGGAACAAGTTGTTTTGTGCATCTACGTGTTAGTCTTCTCTTTTTATTTCTTATTAATTGAAACAACTCGTGTTTAGTTGTTTGTAGTCCAGAGCCGACCCTTTATATTTCCCTTTTAATTGAAATTACTCATGTTTAGTTGCTTGTAGTCTAGATACAGTGACTAACGTGAGCATTTGATCGATCCTTTCCTTTTGCCAAATTCTTCTTGGTGAATGAATTGTCATGACTATGGATTCAAATGGTATTGATGGGACATTTTTATTACCTGAGATGTTGGATGTGACAATTGTGCCACATACTGATCTCCCCAACCCTAGCATCTTCTTTGCCAGGCAACATGCAGGGTGAGACTGCCACAGCCACTTAGTCCTCTACAGCATACGCTAGTGGTGGAGGCCTGCCAGTTAGTGGTTGGGTGCTGGCTCTGTGGAGGCAATTGAAGAGCAGGAAGAAGAGGAAGAAGAAACAATGAAGGAAAAGGAGAGACAGGTTGGGAAGCCAAAATTGCGACTGAGGTTTGTCTGCTGCCTATTCTTGTCATTATCTATATTTTCTGACTTGATTGTGCTTTGTTTTATCCGGTACTGTAAATTGTTCGTAGTTGATTCAAAGGCCCATGAGCTTGCACACATTAATTGGAAGTGTAACTCTATGTGAAACTGTTATAGGAGCTTACTACTGACCTAACCCATCGATGTTATTCTTGTAGGACAGGATAACTGATCTTAAATTGCAGCTTATGTTATTATGTAGAATGTAGATAAAGTCAATAGTTTTTGGTTTGCCACCTTAGGCCATGTGGAGCACCAAGATCTAAAACATTAGCTAATTTAAAGAGATAGTTATGCAACGAATTGTGGTGAAAGTTATGGCTGGAGATTTTTAAATTTCCCCACAATATATGTTTCTATAATTATATTCATAATATGATAGGAGGCGCACCAACTCACTCAGGGTTGTGGCCCCCGCACGTGGAATGCCTAGAGATAGGGAGGGTGTACCCCCCTATTCATGTGAGCCAATGCGAGCACGTATGTGTAATCCACCGTGAGTCCATGACCCCAAAACCTTACTCCTGATCCTAAACAAGGTACTGGATTGCCTTGAGGACTATCACCAGTTCACCACCTCTTCATCATTGTCAGTTGTACGGTGTGCTGGGCGAGCACCAATGACTTCCAGAAGGAGGTGGCACATGAAGACCTGCGGCCTCGACTCACTTACCGCCAACAACACCACTTCTCCAGGATATGGTTAGTGTGTTTGATCCATTTAATCTAATTGATGTTTATGTCATTAGGCTAGAGATCCTGTGGTTAAGCTCTTTGTGTACTAACATATGAATCTTATTATCTTCGTCAGATATTACAATCTAATATTTGAGGTATTTAGCACTTCAACCAACGAGGTATTTAGCACTTCAACCAACAATAATCTATCACCTGTAATCAAGGGATTTGAAACAACAATCCACCTAGAATCTAGATTGTACTAATCCCATTCACTATCC
The DNA here is from genome assembly GCA_018135685.1 of Themeda triandra. Taxonomy (NCBI): domain Eukaryota; kingdom Viridiplantae; phylum Streptophyta; class Magnoliopsida; order Poales; family Poaceae; genus Themeda; species Themeda triandra. The sequence continues at coordinate 15,595 of JAENPR010001630.1, read as the reverse complement.
AGATTTATAATAATAGCCCTAAGATACTCTGACGACTTCTATCTGAGATTTAATCCATTCTGAATTATAGTTTACTTTGGTTTTGTCCTCAGTCAAACCTCTTTTAACTTTGTAAGTTTTTAGAAAATATCTTAACATCTACAACTTCAAATAAGATTCTAATAAAAAAAATGATTTTGTATATGTTGGTATATTTTTGTATAAACTTTTAGTTAAATAAATTTTAACTTAGGACAAAGTTGGAGTGAACTTAATTTCAAAGGAAGGGACCGAGTAAGTCATGCGATGCATCTAGCTTGGAACTTTTCTTATTCCACATGTGCACTTTATTATGTTCGTCTAAAGGGATGGAGCTAGAGCAAATTCAAGGGCGGTGCGCTAGCCTTGTAAGTGCATAGATTAGATTTTTACATGATCAAAACTCCGTGGGACCAGGATTTTTATAGATATACACAAAAGCTATTAATTTCAAGTCAGTTAACACAAAACTTATACAACTGTATATGGGGTTTTAACTTGCTGTGCAAAAACCTGAGGGGCCAGGAGGCTCTTACAGGTTACACGTGCCACTGGATTTTTACCGTATGTGTACAGATATGGTGACATATATGGTGAAAAATTAAACATAGTCACTGTTTTCTGATTATTCGTGGATGTGGCCGCACCCTGTACAATGTACCTGGATCCGCCCCCGAAAGGGGATCTGGTTTCTGCAGTCCAAGTTGGTGCCATAACTGATTCCAAGGATGTCACAGTAGCGCTTGTAGAAACCGATCTGGCAGGATGCGCGATCGCTTAGAGATTGGTAGTTGACAGTTAAAAAGTCAGGGCCAAACCCGCCGCTGAGTCTATTTATGGGTTCGTGGACAACTGGCCTCGTATCCCTTTTGATGATGTTGGTGATGAGGCCGTATCCTGGCTCCCTCCCCGCGGCCTTGTCGGCGATCGAGGGGCACCACTGGCCGGTAATGATGGCATGGCACGATGGCTTTGGCGGCTGTGGCGTCATCCAGAACCAGATGGCCGTCTTAAACGAAATCGTCGCGTCCTTGGCGACAAGGTCCGGGTTGTTGAGCAAGTCCACGCCGATCGCCTGCCCTGCTGCACCGTAGTTGTAGTTGCAGTTGCTGCAAGCAGAGAGAAAGAGAGACGCACACAGACAGACAGTTAAAATCAGATTGCCTTACAATTAACATGTCGTGTCTCAAGCTTGTTTTGATCCAAGGCCAAGGTAATAAGAATTCATACTAGGAAAGTTGGATGGGTCCGCGTCCATGGTACTTCTTGCCGGGGGCGCCGGGGTGGTGGTCGCCAGGGAGGCAGTAGTCACTGTGGGGTTTGACTTCCTCCTTGTAGCAGTAGCCCCATGAGTAAGGGCCATCGGGCGCCGTCAACCACCCGCCACTCGTCTCATGTGATGTCTGCGCCAGAAACGCGGCAATCTCGCGCTTCTGTGTGTCCAAGCAGCCTGTGGTGCCAAAGGCGGGGAAGGCACCCGCGGCGGCGATGAAGGCATCGTATGTGTAGAAACCCCTGGCCGGGCACCACGCGTTGTTGCGGTGCAGTAGCATCTGGTCGAACACCGCTTCTGACAGGATGGCCGCCACTCCGTGTCCGCCTTCCCTTCCGTTGTCTGCTGCTGGATCTAGAACTGGAAGTGCATCCCCATTGCTACTGCTGCTGCTGCTGCTACTATAGTAGCAGCAATTTGTTGTGTTTTCCACAAGTTTATGTTTATCCACCGAATTTCTCGTTTCCCATCCATTTAGGCTGTCGATAATTTCCATCGCTGTAGGCCTTTCAGTTCGGTCAACTTTGAAACATTTTAGGCCTATTTCAAGACACTATTTTATTTGATTGCAATCTGTTTCCAAGGGTGCATCCTTTAACCTGTTTCTCCATTTTTCAAGGACCTGCGTGATTACAACAGAGACCTTGATATTCCACAAAGTTCAAATGCAAACAACCGCCTCTCAGAATAAATTAGGATTTGCTTACAGCTTCTACTATGTCCTCGCTGGAAGTACTATTGATGAAACTGAAGGGGTCTGGCCTATTCCCTGTTATGATCTCTATGATTAATACACCCAGACTATACATTGTTAGAAAGTAGGATCGATCTAGGTATGAATTAGTGGAGAACAGTATATACACGGGATTCAACATGATGAACACGATGAACTACTTACACTACACAGTACACTACACAGAGGGAGAAAGGGTGAAGAAGTGAGGGAGGGTATGATGCACAGACCAGAGGCGGGTACTGGAGCGGCGTTGGAGCTCGAGGCGGCCATCACTGGTTTGTCGATGAGGCTCTGCGCACGGGCAGCGACGGTTGGGGAAGATGGCGGCGCGGTGAGGTCCGGTGGTGCAGTGCAGTGGCGGCGGAGGTGTTTCCCGTCACTGGCTGCGCCCCTCAGTAGATCGGACTTAGGGTTTTGTCGGTGGGGAGTTGCGGCTCGCGGTGAACCTCGTACCGAGAGCCGCCGGCCCCCTCTTTATATAGCGCAGTGTGACAGGGGCCCTCCAGCCATAGATAGGCTGGGCGCCCCCGATCAGGGTGCGAGTCAAAGGCCCATTAGAGCCGTTGGGCTCTAATGGTGGAGATCAATTTCCAACATTCTCCCCCTTGATCTCAACTTATACCTTACCTTTAACATTTTCACTTTTACACATTCCATCACGATTAATGCATAGAACCGCTTCATCGTCACGGTCAATTGCCGATAGAATTCACAGCTACAATACATGTCTACGTTCCGAAACAAGTTCTTTAACTTTTGGGCCGTTTATTGTCCGGGAGTCATAGGCTTTCCCTTAAACCCATGTCGGCTACGTGTTCTCGAACACGTTGGGTGGTAAGCCTTTTGTAAGCGGATCCGCGAGCATCTTTTCGGTTCGTATATGCTCTAAGCTTATAATTTGATCCGGACCTTATCCTTCACAACATAATACTTTATGTCAATGTGTTTAGCGGCACCACTTGACTTATTGTTGTGAGCATACTTTATCTTTTGGTAAATTATCGCGAGTATAACTTTAGTGGTCGATGGATAGAGTCAACCACTTTCAAACCGGGTGCAATTTCTTTAGCCGGTTCACCTACCACGAGGCCTCATAGCAAGCTACAAACTCGGCATACATTGTGGACGATGTAGTGACGACAGTTTGCTTTTTGCTTTTCCACGATATGGCTCCTCCCGCAAGAGTGAACACATATCCTGATGTGGACTTTCTTTCATCTCCCGCATAATCAGAATCTGAGTATGCCACTATTTCGAGAGAGTCTGATTTTCTATATGTTAACATGAGGCCTTTCGTACCTTGCAAATATCGCAAGACTTTCTTTACCAATCTCCAGTGTTCAATTCCTGGATTACTTTGAAATCTGCCAAGTAACCCGGCAACATAGGCTAAGTCAGGGCGCGTACACGTTGTTGCATACTGTAGGCTTCCTACAGCCGATGCATATGGTACCGCTTTCATTTGATTGAGCTCATCTTGATTCTTGGGGCATTGATAATCCCCATATCGTCAGCCCTTGACTATTGGAGCGGGTGACGGACTACAATTGTGCATACTAAATTTCTTTAGAGTCTTTTCTATGTATGCCTCTTGAGACAGTCCTAATACCCCTTTACTTCTATCACGATGAATTCCGATCCCTAGAACGAATGAAGCTTCACCAAGATCTTTCATATCAAACTTTGAGGACAAAAACTTCTTTGTCTCCTGTGACTGACATCACTACTAGCAAGTAAGATATCATCCACATACAAGATTAGGAAGATATACTTTCCATTCTTAAATTTTGCGTAAACGCAATTGTCCTCTACATTCTCTTTAAACCCAAAACTTTTTATTGTTGTATCAAACTTCAAGTACCATTGCCTTGAAGCTTGTTTCAATCCGTAAATCGATTTCTTTAGGCGGCATCCCATTCGTTCCTTTCCTTCCACGACAAAACCTTTCGGTTGTGCCATGTAAACGTTTTCATCTAATTCCCCGTTGAGGAATGCCGTCTTTACATCCATTTGATGTAATTCTAAATCAAAGTGTGCCACTAATGCCATTATTATTCTAAAAGAATCTTTACATGAGGCTGGAGAAAATGTCTCATTGTAATCAATTCCTTCTCTTTGTGTGAAACCTTTTGCCACAAGACGCGCTTTATATCTTTCAACATTCGCTTGGGAGTCACATTTTGTTTTGTAGACCCATTTACAACCTACTGTTTTGGCTCCTTTAGGAATTACTTCTAGGTCCCAAACTTCGTTGGAACTCATAGACTTCATTTCATCTTTCATAGCTTCTAACCACTTCGACGAGTGGTCGCTTCTCATGGCTTCTTCATAAGAGGTGGGATCACCTTCCATATGAAACTCTTCAGTCGCATAGACTTCATAAAAGTCAGGAAGAGGTGACCTCTAGCTCTTTGAGACCTTCTCGGTGGTTCCACATTTGGCACAAGCGCTTCTTGGGGCTGTTGTTGCTCCCCTCATTCACGGCAATTTCCTCTATAGGTTCTGAAGAACAAGTTCCTCGTTCTCATTCGTTGTTGCCGCAGGAGGAATAACAACAGGTGCTCGCACCTCAATTTCGAGCATTGACGGTGTAGCGAGGAGTGCAGCAGGTAATTCAAAAAATGGCTCCTGAGTCATAGGAGTGGGCACATATACCCGCTTCTCCTCAAGATCTATTTTCCGAGCTACCACGCTCCCCCTCATCATCTCGTCCTCTAGGAAGACAGCGTGTCTCGTTTCTACGAACTTTGTATATCTGTCTGGACAGTAGAAACGATAACTTTTTGACTTTTCAGGGTAGCCAATAAAATGGCAACTCACTGTTTTGGGATCTAGCTTCTCAATGTTTGGGTTAAACACTTTTGCCTCAGCAGGGCTCCCCCACACACGTAAGTGTTGGAGCGAGGGCTCTCTTCCTGTCCACAGCTCATACGGTGTTTTAGGCACTGACTTACTAGGTACCCTGTTGAGGATATGAATGGCGGTTTTTAACGCCTACATCAATAGACTCACGGGTAAGGTGGAGTAACTAATCATACTACGCACCATATCCATCAATGTACGGTTACGCCTTTCGGCTACTCTATTTTTGAGGTTCGCCCGGTACGAATCTTTGGGCAACAATGCCATTTTCTGTAAGAACCTCGCAAACGGTCCGGGAACTTGGCCATATGGGGTATGTCGACCATAGTACTCCCATACGATCGAGACCGGACTAACTTTATCTTTTTATTGTGCTGATTTTCAACTTCGGCCTTAAATATTTTAAACTTTTCTAATGCTTCTGTCTTTTCTTTGATTGGATAAATATATCCATAGCGGGAGTAATCATCGATGAATGTTATGAATGAGTCAAAATCATCCACACTCTTCACAGGAAATGGACCACATATATCTGTCTGGATTATCTCTAAAATTCCCGTGCTTCGTTTAGCATTCTTTTTAATTGTCTTTGTGTATTTTCCTTTAATACAATCTATACATTGTTCTTGATCTGAGAACTCTAATGGAGGAAGAATCGTATTCTTTACTAGTCTCTCTATTCTCTCCCTCGAAATATGGCCTAAACGACGGTGCCATAATTTCGACGGCGCTTTCTGAGTTCTCTTTCGCTTTCTATTTTCATTCACGAGACGAGGATACATTATCAATCACATCACATACGGAATAAACATTTTCACTAAGTGATAACAAATAAAGGTCTTGCTTTTGAAAAGCAATCCCAACACGTTCATTATTACAAATAATCTCACACTTGCCATCTCCAAAATGGCAATTAAATTCATCATTATCTAAACAAGACACACTAATCAAGTTTCTCTTCAAAGAAGAAACAAATAAAACATCTCTAAGGATAAGAATGAAGCCATCGGCAAGCTCCGGGTGAACATCGCCAACGGCTTCGACGTCCGCTTGGACTCCATTTGCAACTTTAATGTGTCTTTCTTTTCTTTGAGTAGTCCTCGTCGAACGGAATCCCTGTAAAGAATTAGCAACATGAATAGTTGCTCCTGAGTCAATCCACCAAGTAGATTTACAATACTGTACATACAGGGATTCATTTACAAAAGTAATAACGTTCTCACCTCTGCATTTCATGACATATTTCAGGTAATCAGGACAGTTTTTCTTGTAGTGTCCTTCTTTATGGCAGTGAAGGCACTCATCTTTGCCTACCACAGCCTTATTCTGGTAAGGCTGATGTCTCATGATAGTTTTTCCCTTTTGCTTCGAGGGAGAGTTGGCATTTGCATTAGCATTGACATTCTTCTTCTTGTTGACTCTGACAAAATTAAGGGAACCACCATTGGCAGCCCTTATTCTGTCTTCCTCTGCGATACACATTGTAATGCAACGTTCAAGATCCCACTTTTCAGGCTGAATGTTGTAGCTGACAACAAAGTTCTCAAAGTTTTTAGGAAGAGATGCAAAAACCACATGGACAAGGAACTCTGGTTTGAGAGCCAAGTCCATTGGTTTGAGCTTGTTGTTCAGCTGATTCATCTCTGAAATGTACTCTCTAATGCTAAAGCCATTTCTACGACCAGTGTACTGTGCATTCATCAACTCCTTTATGATCTGAGTTGCATATGTCTTTGAAGAGCCAAAAAATTAACTCTTTATCTTTTCGAGATACTCAACAGCAGTCTCGCACTTTGCAATTGATCCTATGATGGTAGGCTCAATTGTGTTCTCTATCACAGCACAACACTTTTTATTGGTGTTTAACCAATTCTTTTTCTCAATAGAGTATGCCAACTCTAAGGGAGCATAGTCCCTCTCTCTTTTATGCCAATCAGCATCAGATTCACCATCACGCCTGACTGGTGCCTCAGGCTGAATGGGGCATGGTGTGGTCTTTATCCACTCCACATCAGCCAAGGTGAAAGCAAAGTCAAGCTTCTTTTTCCACTCATTGTAGTTGTCACCTTTGAGCTTTGGAATTCTGTCAATAGCATCCATTAAGTTCAGGCTACCTGAAACCACAATCCATGTAGAGTGAGAACAATATATAATAATATAAGAACAATAATTGCATGCCTTAGTTCCAACGTTGGTCAAAAGTAAAACATACAATTTTCACTACACAATTCTACATCACCGTTGGGCAGAAATAGAATTAATGTAGGACATAATCATCATTAACATCATAATATTGCTATTAATCAACGTTGGTAAGAATAATAACAATATTATAATAACTGTAAAAATTATCCATTTTCAAAATTAAACTCTCCCGTTGGTTCAAATTTAATAATAAAAATGACAACAACTTTAAATACGCAGCGGAAACATTAACATTCATGTAATCAATTTTCCGAAACTTTAAGATACTTTCTTGTTGTGCGTACAAAAATGTCGTTGGATCAAGTTTTGTACGAAATTGCATCAAAAATCAATTCAAAATGAGCAAATATGCATCAAAACTGTTTCGGACAAATAATAAAAAAAATGAACAATCTTCCATTCTGTTAAAACGGCCCGAAGGCCCAGTTCGCGGCCCACAGCTGCGCGCGTGCATGGCGCTGCAGCGGCCCACCCGTTCGCGCACTGCAGTGGCCCATCAGCGCGACCCCCCTTTTTTTTTACGTAGCGAGCGAGCGGCCCACGGCGACGAAGCGGCCCGGCCCAGTGGCACAGCACCGCTCTCCCCCGCGCCCAGGCCGTAACGTGGGCCTGGGCCGGGAATTCCCCGTCCCGCCTGGGCCATTTCCAGCCCGAGCAACTGTGGCCGTTGATCAGTGGCCATCACGATCGAACGGCCAGCCGGCGATATCGGTGGAACAAAAAGGCCACACCGCCGGCCATCCCAGTGAAACCCTAGCTCATTCCGATTTCTCCCCTTTCTCTCTGTCCAGCAGCAAGTAGCAGCCGCAGAGGGGGGCAGCCGGCCATGGCCGTTGTTGCCATGGATTCCGGCGGCGGATCCGGTCGAATCCGGTCAAGCCCAGCGCGGATCCGGTCGAGCCCCTTCCTCCTTTCTCTTCCATTCCGGCAGTGCGACCATCGGCGACGACCGGGAAGACAGCAAGGTGGTTACGACGGCGCCGCCGCGGAGCTCATCGCCGGTGCGCGCGCTCGCCCGTGGCAGAGCACGCCGCCGTCGATTGGCTTCGCGACGGTGCCCTATAGCAGGCGCCAGCGTACGTGGCACACTGGCGGCGGCGTGGCCTTTCTGTCCCGCGCGCCAGTGTGCGGCGGCGGTCAAGCGGCGGACCAGGGAAGTGGTCACGGCGCCGTTGAGGAGCACAGGTAGGTCCGGGAAGGTCCTCCCGTCTCCATCATTTTCTTTTCCCATCCAGGGTGACTGTTAGGGTTAGGGTTCCATGTTGACTTTTCCGATTCAAGATCGGTTGGTTTTCTTTTGTGATCTCACTTCCCCGATCTAGATCCATAACTAGAAAGGCTCTGATACCATTGTTAGAAAGTAGGATCGATCTAGGTATGAATCAGTGGGGAACAGTATATACACGGGATTCAACATGATGAACACGATGAACTACTTACACTACATAGTACACTACACAGAGGGAGAAAGGGTGAAGAAGTGAGGGAGGGTATGATGCACAGACCAGAGGCGGGTACTGGAGCGGCGTTGGAGCTCGAGGCGGCCATCACTGGTTCGTCGATGAGGCTCTGTGCACGGGCAGCGACGGTTAGGGAAGATGGCGGCGCGGTGAGGTCCGGTGGTGCAATGCAGTGGCGGCGGAGGTGTTTCCCGTCACTGGCTGCGCCCCTCAGTAGATCGGACTTAGGGTTTTGTCAGTGGGGAGTTGCGGCTCGCGGTGAACCTCGTACCGAGAGCCGCCGGCCCCCACCTCTTTATATAGCGTAGTGTGACAGGGGCCCTCCAGCCATAGATGGGCTGGGCGCCCCCGATCAGGGCGCGAGTCAAAGGCCCATTAGAGCCGTTGGGCTCTAATGGTGGAGATCAATTTCCAACATACATGTCTGCCTTAGTCGTAATTACATGTTCGTATATGTATTCCGGTGCCATGTAAGCACTGCATCACAGAATTAGAGCAGCAATAAAAAAGAGAACTACAAAGGCAACAAGACCTCATGCTTTTTTTAACACTGTAAAGTGATAGATTATCACAGGATACTTACGATGTTCCCGCAAGATTCGTAGTGCAAGTTTCAGTCTTTGTACCATGGAAGAGTCTTGACAAACCAAAATCTGCAACTTTTGGCACGATGTTGTCATCAAGCAATATGTTTGCTGGTTTTAGGTCTAAGTGAATAATGGAACCATTTATTTGATATTTACATCCCTCATGAAGGTAATGTATGCCACAGCAAATCCCTTTGATTATTTTATACCGTGTCCCCCAGTCATGTCCAGAAGATTCATCTGCATTTATAAGCCAACCTGCCTATGAGTTACTACCTCTATTGTAACATGTAGGTTGTTTTTGAGTTTATCCTAATTCAAACTTCTCTGACTATTTCAGTTTACATCGAAAGAATACTCACCATCAGATAAAATGTATTTCGAGCTATATACCTAGGCAGGCACATGGACAAGTGTTTGTCCAGTTACAACACCAGGTTGTCCACGAATAGAACCAGGTAATATATTTGGGTCTTTATACAAAACCTTTCTATATTTTGCACCTTCAGTTAATTTCTAGCATGAATGTATATTGAATAGCAGTGTGGGTATAGTGTTTGCAGTGTGTGTATTCAATAATCTCTCTCAAAAAAGTTGTTCGTTACTCTGCTTCATTTGGTGTATGACGACGATGATCTGGCTCTTTTTTTTTTTCGAATAGATGACCTGGCTCTGTTGTGACCCCCATCAAATGAAAGATCGGGACCAACACTAGCTCCAATCAGTTGCTTCTTACTCTGTTCGTACTTCATTTTCAGTCATGTTTATGTGGTAACATTCAGAATGTATGTATACATATATTCGTTGTGCCAATAGGTGGATAATCAAATGCATATAGGTGGCGTACTTTGTGTTAATTTTTTCGTAGTGTCATTGTGTGTGTGTGTGTTGAGGGGGGGAGGGGGGGGGGGGGGATTAAAAGTAGGGATTGTTGTTGTCATACCAGAAAGATGTCCATCAAGACTTCCATTTGACAAATACTCCAAGCAGAGCAGCCTCTGTTGCTTCTCTGCAAAAAGAGGTTCGCCATTGAACTCTACATATTCATTCCGTGTTTCATAACAGTAGCCTACAAATCGTACTATATTTGGGTGCTTAAGCTTCAAAAGATGGTAGACCTCGTTCTCAAATTGCTTCGCCTGTAGTCCTGTCTTTAACTGAAAAAGCTTCTTCACAGCAACAATTCTCCCATTCTGCAGCATTCCCTGTTTAAACTCTCTTCTTAATATAACACTCCTATAAGAAATAATAAGATCCAACCTAGGAGGAACTAGGTGGTTTTTCATTAAGAAGAGAAATAGGCACCCAAATTCAGTTCAAGATAGGATTTGAACTTGGGTGGTTGGGTGCATTGCCACACCTCTCACCCAATTGCTCACTTTCTACACTCAAGTCTCAAGATCATACATATAGGCTTTTGGAAATACAATGTGGTTACATAAATTTGATGGGAGGAAAATATATGTCCAGTCTTACCTTATATACTTTGCCAAAACCACCCTCGCCAAGTAAGAGCTCATCCGCAAACTCATTTGTGATCTTTTTCAAATATGCTAACGACAGATCTTGTGGCTCTGAATTTGAATCTTGTAATATTGTCTCCAGTTGATCGTGTCTGCTATACTCATCATCCATTCTTTCTTTTCAAGAGACGGCAACAAACTCTTCGGCGGGGTTGGATAGTGACTTCACCCAGTAAATAAATCCGTCACCTGGGACTTATAATACCTAAATAAAAAAGCAATAATTTTATGTATGAGATGTCGCACAGCCATCAGTCTACTACTAAAACCAAACAAACCAACAAAAAGTCGCAGGGTCTTTTGCTTAGGACTCGATTTTAGCATGAATCTGAAATGTAATATCGTATTTATCTCAGTCCACCTGTGTTTGAGTGGATTGAGAAAAAGTTAAACTTAGTTTCATGTTAATCTACTCCAACGCAAATATTTTACGGTAGATACTAGTGCATCCAGCAAGTTTTAATATAGGTGGCGAAAAAACTGATAATAATCAAGTGTCTGAGCCAATACAACTTTTGATTCACAAAAAGGTACAAATATGATCAGAGACATGCACAAACACGAACTACCGCATCAACTACGAGGCTCAAAATCATTTCGGGAGCAAGCAAACTGCTAAGCACGAAAGCGAGTATGACTGAGTACTAACCTGGAGAGTGGGGAAGACGGCTTCGATAGACGCCCCTCCTGGAAAGCATGAATTAGCCTTCAGCAAACCAATCACATCGACGAGGTGGGCGACGACCCTGTGATTGAAACTACCAAGGAGGCTAGGATAGAGCCATAGGGGGAGGCGTATTATAAGTCGTTTATTACTTCCGAGTTGACCTGCTGGTGAGAGCACAAATATCACCAAAAATCGTGGTTTAATTTTCTCCAGAACGCGGATTTGTAGTCCGCTGCCTGGTCTGACCGTTTCATCGGTGGGGCTGGAGCGGAAACTGCGGCAATGGCATAATGGTTCTTGGACAGGGCCGTAAGGTGACAGGAACATGCAACTTCATTACATTAATTACATGACAGAAAATTTGATTGACCCATGACAGTGTTTTGCCAAAGGGTTTACAAAATTTGTTGAGATCGACCAAACACAACAAACCTTGGACTCGATTTTAGCATGAATCTGAAATATAATCTCATACTGAGACAACCGTTTGTTTTGATCTTGTACACCAAGGTCTTGTTTAGATGCACCCACCATTTTAATCCATGTATATATGTTTGAGTGGATTGAGAAAAAATAATCTAAGTTTCGTCCTAATCCACTCCAACATATATAGATTGAGGTGGATACTAGTGCATCTAAACAAGTTTTAAAATAAATTTTGTAAGTTCTTAGAAAGACTATATTAACATCTACAGGTTCAAATAATTAAGATTGTAGCTGATGAAAAAATGATTTTACATTTGTTGGTGTGTCTTTCTATGTAATAATTGCAAAGGAACGAACTCGTAACAGTTGAGTTGCCATGTATTTAGCTTGCTGGCGTAGCTGATCCCAAGGATGTCGCAGTAGCGCTTGTAGAAGCCGATCCGGTCGTTTATGCGAGTGTCGGGGCCGTGGCCGCACTCCAGCCCACCGTTGATCATGTCGATGATGAGGCCGTATCCTGGCTCCCTCCCCGCGGCCATGTCCGCGCTCGAGGGGATCCACTGGCCGGTAATGACGGCATGGCACGACGGCTTCGGCGGCTGTGGCGTCATCCAGAACCAGATGGCCGTCTTGAACGACACCGTCGCGTCCGTCGTCACAAGGTCCGGGTTGCTGAGCAGGTCCACGCCAATCGCCTGCCCTGCTGCACCGTAGTTGAAGTTGCTGCAAGCAGAAGAGAGATGGTCGCCTTACATTTCACAAGTCGCGCCTCAAAACATTTTTCTTCTTTTTGATCGAAGAGAGTAAGAATTCATAGTTTCATACTAGCAAATTTGCATGGGTCCGCGCCCATGGTACTGCTTGCCGGGGACGCCAGGGTAGGGGCCGCCAGGGTGGCAGTAGTCATTATGGGGGCTGCGTTCCTCCTTGTAGTAGTAGCCCCATGAGTAAGGGCCGTCGGGCGCCGTCGACCACCCACCACTCGTCTCGTGCGATGTCTGCGCCAGAAACGCGGCGATCTCGCGCTTCTGCGTGTCCAAGTCGCCTGTGGTGCCGAAGGCTGGGAAGGCACCCGCGGCGGCGACGAAGGCGTCGTATGTGTAGAAACCCCTGGCTGGGCAAGACACGTCGTTGCGGTGCAGTAGCATCTGGTCGAACTGCGCTTCTGACAGGATGGCCGCCACTCCGCGTCTGTCTTCCCTTCCGTTGTCTGCTGCTGGATCTGGAACAGGAAGTGCATCCCCATTGCTACTACTACTGCAATTTGTTGTGTTCTCCACCACCAGTTTATGTTTATCCACCGAATTTCTCCTTTCCCATCCATTGAGGCTGTCGATAATTTCCTTTGCTGTAGGCCTTTCATTTCGGTCAACTTTGAAACATTTTAGGCCTATTTGAAGACACAATTTTATTTGATTGCAATCTGCTTCCAAGGGTGCGTCCTTTAACCTGTTTCTCCATTTTTTAATGACCTGCATGCACGATTAGAACACAGATCTTGATACTCAACAAAGTTAAAATGCAGAAAAAGCCCTGTCACAATAAGGGCCTCACCATTTTGATAGCTGAAGGAATTAGGAATTTAGGATTGCTTACAGCTTCTAGGAAGTCTTCGCTTGAAGTACTATAGAAACTGAAGGGGTCTGACTTGTCCCCCGTTATGATCTCTATGATTAATACACCCAGACTATATATGTCTGCCTTAGTTGTAATAACATGTCCGTATATATATTCAGGTGCCATGTAACCACTGCATCACAGAATTACAGCAGTTAAAAAGAGAACTGACACTGTACGTAAAACGATAAATTATCACTGGATACCTTTTTTTTGACCAAAAATATCACTGGATACTTACAATGTTCCAGCGAGATTCGCAGTGCAAGTTTGAGTCTTTGTACCATTGAAGAGTCTTGACAAACCAAAATCCGCAACTTTTGGCACCATGTTGTCATCAAGCAATATGTTTGCAGGTTTTAGGTCTAAGTGAATAATGGAACCATTTATTTGGTATTTACATCCCTCATGAAGGTAATGTATACCACAACAAATCCCTTTAATTATTTTATACCGTGTCCCCCAATCAAGTCCAGAAGATTCATCTGCATTATAAAACAACCTATGAGTTACTACCTCTATTATAACATGTAGGTTATTTTTGAGTTTATCCTAATTCAATTTTTTTTTGAAACATTATCCTAATTCAAACTTCTCTAACTATTTAAGTATACATAGAAAGAATACTACTTGTCACAAAATTGAAACGCAGGGAGTACTCACAAATTGGTACTGAATAAATGCACTATGAAAGACACCAATCATGGTGGAATTAATGAAAGTAATCTTATTTTTATTTTGATATAGATGTTCGTGCATTTTTTGTAATTTTGTCCAAGTTAGAGAAATTTTACTTAGGCAAATTTTAGGGTAGTACTGTTATTCTTTTGCTTTGCTGCTCATAGCCGATTTAACATGGATATTTGCCCATGCTGAGCAAAAAGAACTAAATAATTACCGATTTGATGTATTGTGACGGCCAAATCGATCCATTTTAACCAATATTGCTTTGATAAATATTGAATTAAAATAAGAGCAGAGATGTGATGGATGGGTTGCAGGGTGGTAATGGTTTATGAACAAAACAACCCCTCTCTGAGCCCTATACTCTTGTCCAATTAACGATTGACATATGCTTTCTTCCCTCGCCCACCCACACGAACAAAATTCTCATCTTTGTACCACTGAGAAAGGCTGTTTTTTCCCCAAGGCGGTGAATAAATGAACGATTTTCAGATCGGAGCTTCGCCCCTGTTGCTTCCTTGAGAAAATCTATAGTATGAAGAAGCTCACTTTAGATCCTCAAAGAGGATCAGATAATTATCATAGTGCAAGTATAAGAACCCCCAATGTCTCCATTGTGGCCATTTCTCTCAAGGCCTAGCGCCCCTCAATGAAGACATTACATGTGTTTGCTTCATTAGAAGTGTGGATTTATGTTTTCTTGAATGTTGCGAAGGACAATGAGCATCTTTGTTCAAGTCACTGTCCTCATTTTTTTTTTGCAAGACCCAGCATAGACGCAGATGCTCATATACATGAGCGGACACACACCCCTATAAACGCACGATACGAGTGTCTATCTTGAGACGGACCTACGGCCCAGCGCCCATGGGTGCCTTATCAATAACTTGAGCTTTGCTCAGGCTCTGTTCTAATTAAGTGTTGGGTCCACTACTGTTCGCTACCATATTTGCACTATTTTGATATATTTGAGTCCTTGTATATATAAATAAAAAGAACACCAGAGTGTCCACGAATAGAACCAGGTTTAATATATTTGGGTCTTTATACAAAACCCTACAAGATTCTATATTCTGTGCCTTAAATTAATTTATAGCATGAATATATATTGTATAGCAGTGTGGGTATAATGTTTGTTGAGTGTGTGAATCTTAAATGAACTCTCTAAAAAGTTGGTTGTAACTCTGTACTTCATTTGGTGTATGACGACGATGACCTGGCTCTTGTGACCCCCACCTAATGAAAGACCAGGAGCAACACTAGCTCCCATCAGTTGCTTGTTACTCTGTGCTTCATTTTCATTCATGTTTATGTGGTAACATTCAGAATGTATGTATACATGGTTAAAAGTAGAGATTGTTATTGTCATACCTGAAAGATGTCGATCAAGGCTTCCATTTGACAAATACTCCAAGCAGAGCAGCCTCTGTTGCTTCTCGGCAAAAAGCAGCTGGCCATTGAATTCTACACATTCATTCCGTGTCTCATAACAGTAGCCTACAAATCGTACAATATTTGGGTGCTTTAGCCTCATAAG